>LOEQ01004433.1:48078-66272 GCA_001685075.1 Bramus lutescens
TGTGTGTGTGTGTGTGTGTGCACACATGTACATCTGTGTGTATCTGAAGGCTGGGGATCAATGTCAGGCATGTACCTCCATCATGTTCCATGTTGAGCCAGGGTCTTCACTGAGCCTGGAACTTGTTTTTTGGCCAGATTGCTTTCCAGAGAGCCCCTCTTCCAGGTTCCAACTGGCTCTCTACCCCCTCCCCAGCACTGGGTTTGTTGATAGGGGGCTGCTATGTCTGGTTTATGTGTGTTCTGGTGATGCAAACTTGGGCCTTCATACCGTTCACCAACTTTGCACACATTGAGCCATCTTCTCAATGTCTGTCAGTCATCTTTAAAGAGGTTTTTGTTTAATATGCTTAAAATTGTCTCAAATATTTGGAGCTATTGTATATACATTAGGGTTGGTGACATATTAAAGGACAGAATTGAGAAAAATGTTCTTTTTCAACATTGTAAGCAATGCATAGGTGAGAATACACATGCAGTCACCCCGCTGACTTGCAATGTTCTTTTAGTTTCTATTATAGTAGAAGCTGTTTATCTGTAAACAAACAAAAAAGATACACATTCTACTTTCTAAACAGCTATTAGGATGTAATGTGCTTCAAAGGGTGTTCCTGTATTTTTCTTCTGTCAAAACTTTCTTCGTTGCAGGATCCTAAACAAAATGCTACCAATCCTTCACAGCCCACTTCCAATGTCACTTCGTTTTTTATATTCCTTTCTGTTTTCTTAGATCATTTCCCAGATATCCAAGTAAGCCTGGAACTCACTATAGAGCTGAGGTTGGCCTTGAACTCACCCTCATCTTCTTGCCTCCATATCCAAAATGCTGGGATTACAGCTATGTGTCACCACACACACTTCAGCTGTCAAGTCCTTTCATTAAATGTATCTTATCTGTGGCTTTCTCCTAGGCCTTCCCAGAGCATGGCATATTTCCAAGCTGAGGCAGCCGCTTCAGTCTGTGGGATGAGCTGGGTGGCTTTTACAGCCTTTAGCACTTATACCTTTTATGACTTCATATTGTTTTAAAAATTTATTTTATAACTGCAATGTTATAAACACAGGTGTAATTCATCATTCATCATATATATATAATATATATTAAATTAAAAGTTTTCCTTTTAAGAATTGCTGTAGTCATGGCGTCTCACCATAGCAATAGAAACTCTACCTAAGACTGACACAAAAGACAAATTAAAGATATTGAATGAAACAAAAGACAAATTAAAGATATTGAATAAAACAAGATTAGGGATCATAGAAGGAAAAATAGAAGTAAAGTTGGTGAGGTGTTTTGTGGCCTTGACAAATGCTTTTATATGTAGACTCACTCTATCACTTTTTCTTGGCTATATCTATTACCCATGTTTGTTTTTGGGTAGTATTGGTAAATGCAAAAATTGGTTACTGTTTTTAAAAGCTGACATAGCGTTTTTCCTCAACAGGGAAACTTTTAGTAAGCAGACTCGAAGGGGTTTTCTTCTCTGTCCACTGCTTGCCCTCAGATCCTATATTTAGGAGTGAGCACACCAGCACAGTTCACAAGAGAAGGAAAAGATGATAAACTACGGGGGTCATGTCTCATGTCTTCTCCAGGCAAATAGGTCCACATTACTGTTTAGGTTTCTAACATATTGTTGAGTAAGGCAGGAGGCATACAGGAGAGGAGCAGGGATGTGTGCTAGAGGCCAAATAGTTGAAGAGTTGTGTATGATCTTTCTCTGAGCCAAGCAATGAACTATGAGATTTCTACATGTCCCGTTTAAGTCCTCACGACAAACCTGAATCATAGACACAAAAGCTCCTGCTTTAATAGAAGAATAGAAGTATTTGAGTTGTTGATAAATAGATGTTACAAAAGATACACAGCACAGAAGTAGATGGGAATAAGCAGTGACTGGAATAGAGGCTTTCCTGGTAGAGATTTAGTAGTACATATCCTTTGGATTAGCAAAGGACACTGTGGTGGTTTGAAAGAAAATGCTCCCACCCCGCCCCCAAGAGAGTGGCACTATTAGGAGGAGGGACCTTGTTAGAGTAGGTGTGGCCTCATTGGAGGAAGTGTGTCATTGCAAAGGTGGGCTTTGAAGTCTCCTATGCTAAGCTTCTCACAGTATTACGAAACATTTCTTGTTGCCTGCAAGATGTAGGACTCTCAGCTACTCCAACACCATGTCTGCCTGCACACCACTATGTCCTACCAAGGTGATAATGGGATGGATCACTGAAACTGTAAGCCATCCCAGATAAATCTATTTCTTTATAAGAACTGCTATAGTCATGGTGTCTTGTCACAGCAATAGAAACCCTAACTAAGAGAGACACAAAAGACAAATTAAAGATAGTAAATGGAACATAATGACCAAGATCGGGGCTCATATGAGAAAAAAGAAGCAAAGTTAGTGAGGTGTTTTGTGGCCTTGACAAAGGCTCATATATACTGTGTTTCTGGAGTCAAAGTCTGAAACAGGGACATATGCATGTTTCTGTGCTTTTGGGAGAAAAGAGATGTGGGGAGGAGGAGGTAGAATTCAGAAAGGAAAGAAACCGAGCATGGCAGAGCTTTCTGGTTGGAGTCTGGGTACAGACATAAGTCCTAAGGAGCTCTGTGACATGAGTAACTATTGTGAAATAGTGATACAGGGACATTGGGAAGAATGGACCAGGAAAGTGAAGAGTAAAGGACAAAAAAAATCCATCATAGAAAATGATAAATATGTCTGATTACTGATTATTTAGGCAAGAGAGCACTGGAATACATAGTTAATGTTTTTTTCACAGCTCCTCAAATATTAGTTAAATTCTTCTCTTTATTAATGCAAACGATATACTGAAGACTTAGATGTCTTTCCAAGTTCCTGGCTGGTAAGGGGTATTATTCTGGTAAGTGAATGTCAACCCTGCTTTCCTTGGTTTCCTGGGAGATTCACCCCACACATAGTTATAGGGAATGAGGCCGGGCATAGTTTAGTAAATAGTTCATAGTAGCTGCTGAAGCGAGGTACCACAACTGATATCATACAATAGTACAATTATCTTCAGCCCTAGTTCTAAAGGTTAGACTCTGACATCAATAGCCCTGGTTGAAATGCAGATGTTAGGACCACACTTCTCCCCAGTGCTCTTGGAGGCAAGTCCTTCCTCACATCTTCCAGCTTCTGCTAGCAGCTAGTATTTTTTTACTTTAGCCACACCCCTTACCACGTGAATTCCACCATGTTCAGAACACCAAAACACGAAGAACATTTAGCAGAGTGAAGTTCCTTATCTCATAGTGCCCAGAGAGCAGGAAGAAAAAAGCAGGAAATGGGTGAGAGATGGTACTCCCAGAGTGATCTGCTTCTTCCAGTGGGCCCCATCTCTAACTTCCCACCATCTTTCAATAAAGTTATCAAAATGCTATGAAGTCCGAGTGCTCCTGATGATCACTTTCCCAAAGCCACATCAGTAGGCAACCATGGGATTTCAGGGGCTATCCAGATTCAACCACGTCTTATATAAGATAGAAGCAATCACATTTATGACCCTTTCAAATAACTTAGTGAGAAATCTCCCATTCCAGTTTGCTTAAATGCATGTACCAGGTGTCTTATTTTATCGTAAAAGCTGTCATTCTTGGTTTCAGATATTAGAGCATGGATATTTTTGGAAGAGAAAGAAATAATTTTGTCTTCAGCTAAGGACAGTGTGAGTCAGAGGTCTTTGAGGCTCTGTGGACAGAAGGAGAGAAATGCTGATGGAAACAGCAAGGGTAGACAAGAAGAACATGGGTTTGAATTTGGAAAAGTCCATGGTTATTTAAGTAATAATTCTAAAGGCAATTAGAAGTTCCTGACTAGAGCTCAGAAGCAGTCGGATATGTGTAGCCTGTGTGTGGGAAAAAAAAATGGCGAGTATGAATGACAACCCTGGAACAGTTCTGTCTCCTGTTGACTGTACTGTGCTTTGTACTATGTGTTCTGTATGTGCTGTGTGCTCTGTGTGTGTTTGTGCTGTGTGTTCTATGCGTGCTATGTATGTTGTGTGTTCTGTGTGTGCTGTGTCTTCTGTGTGTACTGTGCTGTGTGTGCTGTGCTGTGTGTGCTGTGTATGTTGTGTGTTCTGTGTGTGCTGTGTGCTGTGCTGTGTGTGCCGTGCTGTGTGCTATGTATGGTGTGTATGCTGTGTGTGGTGTGTGCTGTGTGTACTGTATGTGCTGTGTGTTGTGCATACTGTGTGTGCCGTGTGTTGTGCTGTGTTGTGTGTTGTGTTGCTGTACTACATGTGGTATGCCTACTTGCAATTCCTTTCGTCCAGGGAAGCAAATGCTATTTAGAGCCCTAAACAATCACCACCTTTTGCTGATGTAGTCTGGATCTCCACTCCTGTTGTTCTCAGATGTTCGAGCAGAGGAATGCTATTAATCAATAGGAAGTTAATTCAAGAAGCAGCCACGTTGTGCCTGCTATGTTCAGGCCCCCTAGTATAAATGGGGTAATGAGCTCACTCTGTGTGTGTGTGTATGTTTGTGAGTGTGTGTGTGTGTGTGGCGTGCATGTGAAAGTGACAAGGATACAGACAGTTGACAGGTCTGAGTCTATTCATGGTAGATTCATAACAAGGCCTAGGTTAAGTCTAAGGAAGTGAGGAGTCCTGCAGAAACAAGGACCTTCTCACAGGAGTACAACTAGGACAGCCATGTGGTAAAAACCACAAGAGGGGTTAGAAAGACAGACACAAGAAGCAGAGAGATGACTTCTATATAGTGATAATGCAAGAGAGGACACATCCAGGCTTGAGCTGGACATATAGCCTTTGGAAAGGTTGTGGGATACACTGCAGAACCGAGTTTCATTTGCAGCTGCCTCCATTGACTTTAGGGAGAGAAAAGGCTGGTAAGACTGATGTAGTCTGTGAGCTTGTGCTGGAGTATTTCTGCTTTTCTTTGGTGACTTAGGCAAGGGTAACGCCGAGAAAAATGAGACCAAGGGTTGTATTTGGTGCAAATTTAATCTGGATTTCAATTTGAGTGTATAGTCATGCTCAGTATCTAGGGAGGGGATTAAAATGTCCTGCCACGATTTAGAAAGACAGTCACACTTAGTGGCAAAGATCTTTGCGGCATTAATAGGAAGGGTTGTTTAAGCATTTAGTAAAGATCCAATCTTGGATGAAAATGGACATGGAACCAGGAGCAGACTATGGACATGTCTATAATGATTGACATGACTGAGAAGCCAAGAAGGTCAGTAATAGATGACCAGGAAGGTGACAACAGAGCCCAAAGTGTCTATAAGAAAGGAATTCTGATACAGCACTCTTTAAAGGAACGAGAGAGTGATAAAAGTACTGAGGACAAAGCGTAGATCATTCTCTACTGACTCTGTGTTCCTTGGTTACCTTGGAACTGACAGTTCCAGTAACGTTGAATATATATTGAATGATTGAGACACGTCTAAGAGACAAGTAAGGTTACTTTCAGATTTCAGTGTGTGGGGGTACGTTTGTGTTGTGTGTGTGTGTACAAATGTGCATGTGCGATGAGTGTACATTTATTTCTTTGTATGTCTATGGATGTCCATAGATGTGTGTGTGTGTGTGTGTGCATGCTTGTTCATATGTAAGTCCAAGGTTCTATTATGAATCATCCCCTCTCCTTCCTTAGTCACTGGGGGTGGGGGCTGATCTTTCATGCGATCCTGCAGCTCACTAAGAAGGTTGCTTTTGCTAACCAGGTGGCTCTGGAGATCTCTTGCCTCAGCTTTATGTGACTGAAATTATAGGTGAGCTTGTTCCTACTCCAAATTTACCTGGGTTTCTGAGGATCCAAACTATGGCATTCTAGCTTTGCTTGGCAACTATTAAGTCATCTCCTCAGCCTACTTCAAGATTTTTTTTTAAACATGGAGCCTGAAGAGACAGGCACCAATCTTCCCACTAGTGCAGCAATTTTTACCACCAAGTCACCTCCCCTGCCCTCTAGGTTCAGGATTTTGATGAGGAAGAGACACATGAGAGAAGCTTGGTTGCTTTCTTATAGAACAATAATAATGCTGGCTATGCATATTCCAGTACTCTGGGGGATGAATTCAGGAGGATCAAAAGTTGGAGGCTAACCTAAGTTACATGGTGAGTTACGAGCAGCCTTAAATACAGCAGGGGCTACATTGTGAGTGAGACCGGTCTTAAAACCCAGGAGTAAAACAAACAGACAAGTGAACAAACAAAAATTAAAATAGTAAAAATAAACAAAAGCTAAAAGAAGACATAGAACATGGCAGATATATTTTATGTTATATGTATATAATATGTTGCATATATATAGTATATATGGATGTATATATGATGTGGAATTCTCTGTATGCTGCAAATATGTTTTATTACTATTGGTTTATAAAGAAGCTGCTTTCGCCTATGGGAGGGCAGAATATAGCATGGCAGGAAATCTAAGCAGAGTTAGAGGAGGAAATAAGGCAGAGTCAGAGAGATGCCATGTAGCTGCCAAAGGAGAAAGATGCCAGAACCTTACCTTTAGGTCACAGCCTCGAGGTGATACACAGATTAATAGAAATGGGTTAATTTAAGATGTAAAGGCTAGCTAGGGATATGCCTAAGTTATTGGCTAAACAGTGTTGTAATTAATATAGTTTTTGAATTATTATTCAGGTCTGGGTGACCAGGAAACAAATCCACAGTCTCTGTATACATACACACACACACACACACACACACACACACATACATATATATATGCCAATATACAGACCCAAGGCTCAATTTCAAGGAAGGTTGACTTCAAAGTGTATGTTGCTGCCTAATTTATTCTTGAATTCCCCATGGAATTTGCCATATTGGTTGATTCTCAATAATCAGTCATGATTTATTGAGTTCTTGAATGACACTTTCAGACATAAGACATCTTTTGAATGTTAAGTTGGTTTTGAATGTATGTTTATGAAGTAGACCAATAGGCTATCAGTATTCTTTTGCTGTGCAAAAAAAAAAAAAAAAAACCCTCAGAATTGGTACTAACATTTTCTTCTGGAAAACACTGGAGATTTTTCTGAATGCTGTTGACAGCATGCAGGTAAAGAGTCTCCGAGTGGTGGCAGGCACACATAATTAGACAATGCCAGTGCATAGCATGAAGATGGTTATAATACAGAAGACAAAAAGGAAATATTTTCAACTGTTTTAAAACACCAAAGTATTGACTATCTTTTTCAGAGGTTTAAAATTTGTATATGTTTATCAATTATAATTTTGCTCAAAATTTCATGAACTTAACAAATAAATCTGAAAGAAAACCTAAAATGGTTTCAATTGAATTTTTATCTCCAAAAACCTTTAATTTCAAAAGTGCAAAGTGGTTGATTTTCTACACAGATTAAATTGTACCTTACTAATTTTCATAAACATAAGAATGCCAAGTGACTTAATTGTGGATAAAAATGTTTGGGTAATTATTTAGGGTCAAAACAGCATATGAGTGAGATTATAAATGTCACCACATTTAATTTTCTTTCCAGTTAATGATTTCCTCCATACATCCTCTTTAAAGATAGTGAATCCTATTATTAAAATCATTGCAATCAAATACCAGCAAATCAAAACCAAAAGCTGAGTAGGCATTTGCTTCAGCTGGGCTTTTTGCAAGGCTCCAAAATTCTAAACAACAAACAGGCCTCTGCAGAGCAATGACAGTGCACCCCAGTGTGGGCCCATCTCTGCGCAGTGCATCATGACTCGAGCTTCGCAGTCGGCTTGTAGTGTGGGCAGTCAGGGCAGAAGGACCACGAAATACTGTCTTGGTTCGGTGGAGTGAATCTACTCTTCTCAACCTTCAGTTTGTGAGGTCAGATGGGCCGCTATCTATTTGTTCTTGGCTTTATTTTCTGGCTCACCAGTTAGACAATGATCTCCTCCAGTTCATCACTCAGCTGCCCATAGGTCATTCCCAAGTTATTCTTTTGAAGATTTCTATATTTTCGATATAGTCAGACTAGAGACTATGGCAGGGAAGGCAGGATGCCTACCTCACTACCCAGACCCACTTCCAACTAGAAGCAAAGTCCAGACTTTGTGCGTGTGTATGTCTTTGATGGGAAACGTTGTCACTCACTAAAATCCCAACAGACAGCCTATATTTTACAATCATCCTGACTGCTAGTGTGGATATAAATAGAAGCATTGTCCAGGATCTCCAGGAAGCATCCTTAAAAGTGAGGGGCCCTTCCCTTCTTCCTTCTTCCTACTATTTGCAATGCGGATGTGGTAGCTAAAGCTCCAACAGCCACNTTGGGCTCTGAGGCAATGTGGCAGAGTACAACACCTGGCTTCCTCCTGACCTTGGAGTTGCCAGCAGATCCTGCTTGTCCATCCACTGTGTGCCCATCAAGGCCCACAAAGGCTGCAGGCCTTGTGTTTGCATTTATATCTCTGTGCTTTGAAAAAAAAATCAATAGTTTATACATCTGTCTTTTCTTTATGCTATCAGCTCTTAAAATAAAGGACTTTGTTTTTCTATTTTGTAACTTTGCAAAGCTCCTACTACGAAAGGGGTGCATCCAAATGTTTTAATGAATGCTTTTATGAATAAACAAATGATGACTAAATGTGACTCAGACATTTGCATGTATTTGCATGTTTCTTTGACTGGGAAACATGCAGATGTCTACACATGTGCAAAATCTATAACCTTAAAGAGAGTCCTTCTTTTCCTGTTGGATGTTTAATAGTAACAATCACTAAGTTAACATGTGTATTTGCCTCAATGCAAGAATAATATTTACAGAAAAAAAACAGTATTACATTTCAGAGCGACCCCTATTCCTTATCTTCTCTTGTCAAAAATTTCTGTCTGCTTTCCTAATGCATACGGTAAGAGGTCCCTTCTGTAACCGTATCACTAGTGACCAATGCTTGCTAGCGATCATATGAAGTCTGCCAGAATTAGCAGCAGACTGCAGAAAACCTCAGGATAATGGTGCCATTGGAACAACAGTGACTTTTCTCATCTGACATTAAAGGAATCCTAAGGGATGTTACCATGCTAAAACTTGCTGGACATATCAAGTGTTTAAAGGTCAATCGTTGAGCCTTAAGGAACTTTTTGAATCTAGCTTTTGCTGAGGTACATGTACGTGAACAGGACTGGAAAATGGAGGGGGAACATCATGATGACCAGGCAAAGCACAGTGTCATGATGGCCAGGGAAGGCTGGAGGCAGCAAGCTCTCCTTAAGTGACCTGGTAAAGTGTGAGCTCCCTGTGCCTTGCTTCGTGAAGAAAGACTGTGATGGTCCAGACAAGGAGAAGGAAGGTGAGCTTGGGACAGACAGACGGCAGAAATCAGCATAAGATGTGGCCTGTTCTGGGTAGGATGTTCTCAAATTATCCAGAAAGCCCCCGTGAAGGCGTAAGGCTTGAATATTCTGTAAGATGACTAAAAGCTTCAGGGGTATTTAAAGGAGATGAACAGCAGGGAGGGAAGGGGTATGAAGTCAGTCTGGCCAGAAAAGAGCACTTCAAAAATGGTTTTATCTGAATGTTTTGATCCCTTGACACTGAGTCACTTTAAAGGAAGTGACCAGTCCCCAGAGAGTCCCTGACGACACAGGATGTCATTGCTGTGGCATCAGGGTGCTTTTCCCAGGGTCCGGAAGTCAAGAACATATTTTGTCAAACCCAGCTGTCCTGCCTGGGGCAGTTACAAAGTGGGGATGGGTTATGAGCCAGCGTGAGCTCTTTTCGTGTTGGACAGACCTGTGCACCCCTCCCGCCCCCACCTGTGTCACCGCCACCAGCATAGATAGCTACTGTGCCAGGGGCTGTAATAGAAATGGCTACAGTAACATATGAGAACATCACCGCAGAAGCAGAATTTGCTGGATTAACCAACCAGATTTGATATTACTTTTGTTTTGTTTTTCTTTGCTCAAGGCTGTTCCTCCTGTTATTTATCCATCAAAAGAATATCCTGTCGATACCGCTATGATCAAGGGCAGGGTTCTCAATACCAAACAGTAGACGAATATCCATTTGAGCAAAAGCTCTTTCTCCACATCTGGGCTGTGTAGAAGGCTGAGCGTAAAGCTACCATGAGTCCTCAGTGTGTCTGAGCCAAGCTTCAGACCGTGAAGACTTGGACAGATGTCCGAGGAACACAGCAACTTTCCAGTCTCTGTAGAATGCTAACCTCCAAGGCAGAAGCTTGGGCTGGGAGCGATAGAGTGAGTGGGAGAAAGTACTCATACTCTAACAAAACTGTGAGTATTTCATCTGTGGTATAACTAGGCAGAATAGGCAGTTCCTTGTTTGCTGTTAATGTTGTCTTAAGAATTGACTGTGTGCAAAACAAGAGAGAAGTACTGCTAAAAAAAAGGGGGGGCCGCTCACGAGGTCTTAACAGCTCTTGTTGGTACATTTACTGACTGTGACTGAATGCAAACTGTCTGCATTATAATTCTCGTCAGGAGCTCCGAGCACAACATCACAGTGCACGAGTCCTTGTGCACGTGTGGAGAGCAAGGTTCCTCTGAAAAGAGATGTAATTTTCTCATCCAGGGTAGCTCATTTATTTTGATAGCTGCAGGCACACAAAAGGGAACAGGCATAGCTGTTGGGTGCAGGTGTTCTTCGGAGTGTGCAGATTGGCAGGGGCTGGATGGTGAAAAACTTACAGACTTCCTCTCCAAATAGAATCTGGGAAATCATCCAACACGTCCCACTTTCCTGAGAGGAAGCAAGATGTGGGGACAGGAAGGCTCTGTCAATAAGGCATTGGAGCAAAGGCTTCTGGGATTGTTTTTGTGTCATAAATATTCTACAGCCCCGCTTATGAGATTTTGATCCCAAACAATTGTAATTTTCTGACATTCTTCAACAAAACTGTGAAGGAACTGGGTTTGTGATTCTTTCTCACGAAATCCTCTGTAAAACAACACAGAGAGGAATCTTCATGACCGGAGCCAGCCTTGCCAGACCACGAACGCTAATTAAGACGTGGAAGACTGAACTTCCGCTCTATAATCTGCCCAGAAAGATCAACACGTGGGTTTCTCAGGAGGAGTTTCCTGCTTGAGTGCATGGCTTCCATTTCTAGAATACTTCTGAGCTTCATTTCAGAAGTAATCCATCCTGCAGTTCAGGGGTCCTTTCCCCCAAATTCCTCTCCGAGGATTCAAACAGCCTCTAGACTAACTCACCTCCATACTTCCAGTGTTCTGGTAGCACTGGTTTTCTATGTCTGACATTTATCCATTCTTCTCAAGATGACTCATAGGGACTTAAACAACTCAGTCAGTCCCCCCACCCCTTCCTCTGGTTGTGACTGCCCCAGACATCCTTTTGGTTGGTTATCTTTCCTCTTCAGCAGTGGCTGCTTCTAGGTGACAGCAGAGCTGAGCAAAGACAGCCATCCTGCTTCTTAAGTTTTGGCTACTAGATTGGTGTATCCAAATCGGGAAGACAGTCCTGGGTCAGAGAATGCTCTCAGAATTGTCATCCTTATGCCTGAATTATCCTGACAAAAGTCCTAAATCAAAGCTGGGCCTGTGGCAAGTTTGTTTCACTTTAAGGACACCAGATACCTGCCATTTGTCCTCAGAAGGGAAACTTTGTGTCTTAACAGAGTTACTGAAAAATGAATTAATGGGGTTGTCCACTGTGTTAAACAAAACTCTTTTCTTGGTTTGAGATGGGGATCTTGCTACGTTGTCCAGGTTGGCATTGACCATCTGGGCACAAGCCATCCTCCTATCTCTATCTCCAGGAATCAGGGATGACTACAAGCGTGTACCACTGGGGTTGGCTAGGTAAACTGTTGAAGGAGCACACACAGTAGAAATGTCTGGCGGAAGGTTCTGAGCCTTGAGTGAGATAACCTTGTAGGTGGCTTCTCACTCCTTGCTCTCCCAGGCGTTCGATTACAGTCTTACTGCTCACTCTAGGTACCACATAGTTCCAAATGATGGGGATACGGAGGATAAGGCAGACAAAAGAGACTGATTAACAGAGCTTGCATTTACATCCACAAATCTTTATGAGCCTTATCTCCCAGGCAGAAGTCCGGTTTACTAATTCTTCATCATTTAATATTTTTTTATGGTTCTAGAAAACAAACCTAGGCTTGGTATAGGCTAAACATGCATCCTGCACGTGGGCAATATTCCAGCCCTATGTTGTATGTTTTCCAGCATTCCATCTATCACTCAGTATTGTTCTGTGTTTTGTCAATAACGTGTGTAGCTCTCTTAACTGTTCTATACAAAAAATTCTTGTCTTCAGAAAAGTCACCATTTGAAACTCATGGTTTCCAAAGGTCAGCAAACACAGAAACAAAACCACTGCCTTTGATAAATGACGGAGCTGAGGGGACAGCAGTCGCTGAGAGAATAAGCCTAGGTTTTGGAAAAACACTAGCAACCAGCTGTGAGCTGAAAGAAGAGGGACTAGATGGATCTGAGTAAATCTGTGTCATTTGCTGTTATCACAAGCTAGGGACAGGGAAGAAACAGCGTGTATGCCAATATAAAGTGCTATAATAGAAAATTACCTGTGTGGGATACGACACTGTCTACAATGCCCAAACCAAAGAATTTGAGTTTTATTTCTTAAAATCAACCATACAGCTAATTCAAATATAGCTAATTTATGTATCTGAGCATATTTCCTTTTAACACTATATACCCTAGCTCTGATAGACATATATACATGCATATGTATATGCACCCATGCATGCATATGTGTATATATAATATGTATACATCTAAGAATGTGTATTGTTCTATCCAGCTTTCTGTTACTGTAACAAAGTCATGATATAAACCAACTCATAAGCTAGAAAGGTTTATTGCAATTCACAGTTTCAGTTGACAATCACTTGTGTTGGAACCTGAGGAGCGGGAGTACACTATATATTGAAGGATGTGGTGGACCAAGCGTTTCGAACCTGAGGAGCGGGAGTACACCATATATTGAAGGATGTGGTGGACCAAGCGTTTCGAACCTGAGGAGCGGGTGTACACCATATATTGAAGGATGTGGTGGACCAAGCATTTCAGTTTGTGATGTCTGTGAAGCAAAGAGCAGGAGGAAGAGAAGGGTTAGATGATCAACATCCTCTTAAGTGGTTGCCCCACACTGACATAAAACCGACCATTTGCCTTCGATGCCGCTCTACCACCTCTTGAAGCACCTTCTTAACGAAGCAAGCCTTTTGGTTACGCATGGGCCTGTAGGTTACACTGAGCCAAACCATAGCAAGCTTATATGTAGCCATTCCCCACAAAAGTGCTATTCCCTCAGCCCTGTGATAGTCCAGGAGAGCAGGTGCTGATGGAAGAGAAATGCAGACAGTGCAAACTCCTTAAGCACTTTCTGAACTTCTCCGTCTGTTTTGGATTTTGCCTCTGCAGCTTTCTTCCTGAAATGCACCGCGCTCCCTGTTGAAGGAAATGCTGGCTTTGTCCCCCTTTGAAAATGATTCATTGGGTAAAGCACTTGCTATGAAAGCGTGGAGACTGGAGTTCCAAGCCTGAAAACACAAGTAAATACCAAATAAAAGAGTGAGGATGGGTAATCCCGTATTATACATACAATAGGAAAGGAAGATGAGACTCCCAGGATCCTTAGGGCTGACAAGCCTGGTGCACACAGTGGCCAACCACAAGGGACCTAGAGGCATGACATATAAGACCTTGTGTGCGTACATGGACACATACACACACAGACACATAATACACACAAATATATATATATATATATGTATATGTATATAATTGGGTTTTTTGAGACAGAGTTTCTCAGTAGCTTTAGAGCCTGTCCTGGACCAGGCTGTCCTTGAACTCACTGAGATCCATCTCCTGTTTCTGCCTCCTGAGTGTTGAGATTAAAGGTGTGCACCACCACTGCCTGGTCCACGGATAAAAAGTTTAATGTAGAAAGCTAAATAAGGGTAAGTATCCCCTTTCGATGGGGGTTCATTCTATTGCCTTCTGTACAAAGGAGCATCAGGGAATTGACAGGCAATGCTTCTAGGCTGTTGCTGAGGGAACTGTTGCCACTCAGTGGTTCATGGTTGGTTATTGACATGGAATGTCTAGGTGCTAGCATGATAAGAATCAGCCTGGCAGCGTCAAGCCATTGGAATCGAGGGAAAGCTTGTTGCTGCTAATCTTACCTTCTTTTACATAATGTATCCCGCTCTTCCTATGAACTGCAGCCAGAGCCAGACAGGAAGAACTTGGGTAACTGGAGGATTATTCTTCCTGCTCTTCCACGCAGTCTCTTCTTACTTTTGGAACTGACCTATGTACATGAAGAAGACCAAGTTGTTGGTTGTTTTGCTTCTTGCTTCCAAAGTTTTTGTTTCCATTTTGGCCTAGTTGGAGAAATCAGAACTTAGGTTTTCACAAGTGGGCCTGGGAATCTCCCCAGTATAAATGAAATATGAGAAAGAAAAAAAAAACCAATTGTATAAGACTGCTATCTTTTACCAAATCTGTGTTATTTGATTGTCAAGTGATTACTTTGGCATTTTATTTTATTTTATTTTAATGTTTGACAGTTTCATACAGTTTCCTAATCTCATACTGCTTGTCCCTGCTCTTTCCCCTTTGTGCTGGAGCCCTCCTGCTCAGTGAGCTCCCTCCTGCTTTTCTCTCTGCTTTCTGGGTGTGTCCCACTGAGTCTAGTCGGCTTCTGGCCTGAGAATGGGTGAGAGATTGTTTGCCCGAGCAAGGAGAACTCATCCTTGGTTTCAGCACTGGAGAAAATAATACCTTCTCCCCAGCCACCTTTAATTACCCATAGACCCTCAGGGAGGGGTGGGGCCCATGGGGCTGTCTTCCAGTGTGTTCTGGGAACTGGACCTAAATCCCCCGTCTCCTTTATGAGCAGAGTAAATGGAAAGAGGAATGAGCTAGCAGTTGTTCCTGGCCTAACTTACAAACGAGGTACAGTCTGGGAGCTTCTAAACCTCTTTAAATTGGCCAAGGTGACCATCCAACTTCAAGGCTCACCCTAAACCTTAATTATTTTCTTCATTTTCCCAATCAGTTGCTCACAGTTCTACTAAAGGTAAGAGGCTAAAACCAGAGGATCATGGACTTGAGAACAGCCTTGGCTATGTTGTGAATTCAAGGTCAGCTAAATAACCTAGTGAGTGTAAGCTGGTGGGGGTGCAAAGCCAGGCTCTTTCAAACCAGTCCTCTACTCCCTGGGAAAGGCTATCTCTGCTTTCAGCAGTGAGGGCCACACCAGGATGGCATTCTAAAAGGGGCTACCTAGGATTTGAACACCTTTCAAGAGACAGACAGCATGATACCCTTCATATTGAGATGTTAATAGCAGGTCTTATGCAAAAATTGATATTCCAGCTAGATTTCCAGTAATGGGCTATGACAGGTGACAGCGTAAAAGAACAAGTCCCTGGGCAAATGACAAAGGAATTCAGCCGGAAAAGCTAAATGCCTACCACAAACAAAAAAGAACAAGGAGCTCTATACTGCTGGATCGTTACATTTACATAGAACAGAAGAGATGGGCGGGACTAGACTCCAGAAATGTAGACCAAGCCTCCCCCAAGCCTGACCTCTATTTGGGGAGTATCTTAGCATAGCACAGCTGCATGATAAACATGATTTTGTTTATAGTTGCCCTATGGTTGATATTATCATTTGAACAGTGTGTGTCTAAGGATTTCCACAGTCCCTTTGAAGCTTTCTTAGCTATGATTTCATGTTTGGTGAGTCACAGGGAGCAAGCAGGATCAGGAAGTGCTGAACAATAGGACTGGGAATAACCGTTCTCACAGGTTGAAGGCAGTTGATAAGGTCACAGGGTGGGAGGATAAGGTCACAGGGTGGGTGGGCCCTCCCACCCTCCCTCCCTCATCCTCCTACCCTTCCCAGGCAGAGTGTGATATAGGACTAGCCCTTCCCATATATCTAAGGGTGGCAAACTTGGAAAGTTTGAGACACAGGGATACCCTCTGCCTTCATACTAGTTTCTGAATCTGCACCTGTCCAAATGCACATATGTTATTACACACACACACACACACACACACACATGCACGCACTGTTGACAACTACAGCGACTCCCTCAAAATCCTCATTAGAAAATGAGAACCAAGATAAAATCTTTGCCATTAGGATTCCAACAAGTAAAACAAATTACGACAGGTGTGTGTGTGTATGTGTATACTTTCTTACTCTATGAATTTTCGAAATGTTTATGAGTGGACCTCAAAGAGCAAATCTGAATGAAAGCTCAGGTTTCATCTACTGCCTTATTTTTATAATGATAAAACTGAGCTGAAGAGATAGTTTGCCAAATAGTCAAGCTCTAAGAGGATTTTAATTTGATCAAAGCTCATTTAGCTAAATTGTACCTATTCCCAATAGATACACAACTAGATATCGATTTTGCCTCTAAAAGTACCATTGATTCTTAGAGTCCATTACAATATTTCAAAGTTAAGTTTCTCCACAGGACTCAGTGTTCATGAAGGTGAGAGTCTTGCTTTTCTGAATGGTTCTTGGAACACAGTGTATGTTCAGAATTACTTATCAGGGCAAAAGATGTATATCTTAGTGAAACAGTACTTGCTTAGAATAGGGCTGAATTCCAGGATTCAATCCTCAGTACTGTAAACACACACACACACACACACACACACACACACACACATGCATGCATATGTACCTCCTGTTAAATGATAGATAGTCTATCCATGTCAGCTACTCAGTTTCTTGTGTGATTTAACATCTTCAGGGATGCTAGAACCTGTAGTTGACAGAAGAGACAAAACAAAAATCTTGATAATACCACCAAATACTACTTTAAAAACAATCCTTTAGCATTTTCTAAAATATGATATTGGATGGATGGTTCAGATAGAAATTTTTGTGTATCTCTGTTCTGGGCTTTTTCGTAGCTAGTGAGCTCACAAGAAATATGTTGATGATCAGAGAAAGCTACATATGGGTTTGTTTCCCATTTCCTTCATGGTGAACTGTGATAAAAACAGTTCTTTTGACAAACTTGGCCCTTTGGCCATTTATAGATTGGAATAATCATATTCTTGATGTCAGTCTAAGACTTCCAGGTCAGTGAGAGTCCAACAGTGGATGATGCACCCCAGCTAGAAGCCATTTCAAATGAGGTTGAATGTAATTTGAAAAACTAGGTTAAATCAATTGCAGTATAGAATCAGTTTGATGTAGTGTTTTCTGCATTGCAAACAACAGACAGTCAAGCTTAAGAGCGTCTTATCTGGTTGTAAGGAGGTAAAGACAGACAGAGATGAGAGTCAGGAGCAGGGAGTTTATGAGAGTGAGGCTAGGCCCAAAGAAGGAATCAGATCCTGGGCAGGGCCAACAGCAGACAGCCAAAGCATCTACCCAATACCAAAGCTCCTTGGTACCACCCAGCTACGTCTGTGCGCTATTAATAACAGGTTCAGCTGCAGACGGCAATCCATCTTCAAGGATAAGATCAGGATGGCTCAGGAAATGGCTGTGAAGCTGTTTACTTTCTCATGACCTTTCCTCCTCAGTCACTTAGCAGGTGCTGTCAGGAGAGCTGGCCAGGGGGCAAAAAGCTCCCCTGAGAGATGGTTTTCTCAGTTGATAAGGTAGATCAACCCTACTGGCTGCCGAACAAACATCTTCAAGCTTGGGAAACAATGTGTGCCACTTGCAGACAAGAACCTTTGTCCCATCTCTGTACAAAGGGGTCAAGCCAAAAGCTTCCCTTGTGCCAACTGGACTGAGTGGAAAAAGATTTGTGTCAGGCATTTCTGTCAAACTCAACTTTGTAAATTCCCATTTTTAGAATTATTCTAGACGCTGTTTTCTGTCTGTAGAGGAGATGAGCAGAAAACAAAGACCAGGTTTGGGGTTAAAAGTTAAGATGAACGTAGGGCAGAATGGGGATGAATGGAGGAAGGGTGGCTACTGTTTACACACTCACTTGTGAATGAGATTCAGAGCACTACCCTTACGGTGACTCCTGCAGCCTCCAAAGTCATTTCTATCTGTCCTATCACTTTTTCAGTGACGATAAATAAAGCACTATCTTGAGGAAAACAAAGCCTGTGGTAAACAAACGTTTACCAAGAGTGGGACATAATCAGATCCCAGCTGTAGATCACAGAACCCTTTTGCACTTTCCTCAGGGACAGGACCACGTTGTTGTTGTTGTTGCTGCT
>LOEQ01004433.1:72636-85381 GCA_001685075.1 Bramus lutescens
ACGTTCTGATGTGTAGACGAACCACATTTTCATTATTCATTCCTCTAACAACAGAAATTTCTCACAATTTTAGCACCTGGCATTCAAGCTCAGAATATCAGCATGTACAAGGAGAGTCTGTTTCCCAGCTCAGATCTGACTGTCTTTCTCCTGTGCCCTTACAAGATGGAAAGGGTGAGGCAGCCCTCTAGAAAAGGTACTAATCTCATTTAAATTGCCTCCATCCTCATGACCTAATACCTCCTAAATGTCCCACAGACACTGTCACAGTGGGGATTAGGTTCCAACTCTGGCATTTGGGAGGGACAGGAAACAGACTAAAGCCCCTCTGGTCAGTGAAATGTACTTTGGAAATCTAAACACTAGGTTCCTGTGATGTCACAGTGTAAGGAAGAAGCAAATCCCTACTCCAAGACATCTGTTTCCTCTTGTAGTAGTTGAAGTGCATCGTTAGAATGGTGTTGACAACATTTTCGTTCATCCATAAACCCCAACAAAGGACAACTGCTCCCATTCTCCTGAACATAGGAGAGAGAGACTGTCACACACACCTCTAGGCAATAGATAGTCACCTAGCATACATTGATTGAGGAGTGTTTGTTATGTTTGAGAGTATCTGCTAACACCCCACCCGCTCAACAAGGACCAAGAAGCAGAGATCAGCGAATCTGCCTGATGTGGGACTCCCCTCTGTGTGCTGTGATTACCATTAATGAATAAAGAAACTGCCTTGGTCTGTTGATAGGGCAGAATTTAGGTAGGGAGGGAGGACTGGACTGAATGCTGGGAGAAAGAAGGGCAGAGTCAGAGAGATGCCATGNTGTGATTACCATTAATGAATAAAGAAACTGCCTTGGTCTGTTGATAGGGCAGAATTTAGGTAGGGAGGGAGGACTGGACTGAATGCTGGGAGAAAGAAGGGCAGAGTCAGAGAGATGCCATGGAGCAGCTGCCAGACATAGACTTTGCTGAAACTTTGCTGGTAGGCCTCGACCTCGTGGTGATGCGTAGATTAATGGAGATGGGTTAAACTAAGATGTAGGAGTTAGCCAGGAAGAAGCTAGAGCTAATAGGCCAAGCAGTGGTTTAATTAATACAGTTTCTGTGTGATTATTTAGTAAGACAGCCAGGCAGCTGGGAAGCACAAATGGGCCTCCTCCTACATCTGGCCATAGGGAAGACTCCATTCTGAGTGTGAAAAGAAGCTACTGGAGGATTTTGAGCACGGGGAATTATTTGAGCTAGGGTTACAGTTTATGAAGGTTACATTTCTGTCCGTTCCACCCAGGGCTGGGTCAGGCTTGTGTTGTCTGAGATATGAAAGCTGACCAGGCCCTGGAAAGCTTAGATCATTACTCTGTTTATTAAAGGCCCTCACGTCAGACTAGTAGGCTGAGCTGGGCCAGGGTCTAAAGCATAGCCAGGGTTGTATTCACTCATTGAAACAACAGGGATTAAGTTAGCAGGACCCCAAAGCTCACTAGCAAATTGTTCTGGAAATCATGAGAAATGATTTTGTTTATTGCGGTACAAGATGGCCAAGGTCTGGAGTCCTCTTTCTCCTGGAGTGTGAAGTAATTCTTGAAGTCATGGTGATTCTGGCTACATGATTTTTACCAAATGTTTTACCAAAACATTTTCAATAGATGTTGGCTTATTCTGACAGAAAATCAAGTGTCAGTAATTTCATATCTCCACCTAAGTATTGATTTGAGAGTTTGTGGTGAGTGGGGACAGTGGTGACAAGGGTTCTTTAACCTAAAGCTTGAGAATGCTGTGCAGTACTGACCAGCCTGAGGAATGCTAATGGTCATACTCTTGAGTACAATAGTTGCTGCCAAGTTTATATTTTTGTAGTAGTCTAATTTACTGATGGAAAAGAATAATCAAGGTATCCCTAGATCTGAACCTGACCCTTGTAAATGGCTACCTTGAACTATATGTGGTTTCCTTTTCAAATGTCTATAAAGGTAACAAACTGCTTTTATAAGAAAATTGTTAATTTTCATCATTTAAAGTTTGCATAGATATTCCTAAAGTAATGTTCTAATAAAAGACATCAGAACACATAAAATAAAAAATGGATTCGGTTTTATATTTTATTAAGTGTTTGTATTTATTTATATTTATTTTTGATAGTTTCATACATTTCTAGTGTGAATTTACAGCCTCAATCACTCCCTCTATCCCTCACTGGAAGTCTTCCTCTCAACATGTTCCCTCTTGCTTCCATGTCCCTTTCTGTGTATAACCCAATGTATTTAATAAGAGCTGCTTTCTGGGGCATGGGTCAGTGTTATTTTGTAGATCAAGGGCAACTTATGTGTGGCTATACCACCAAACAAGTGATATCTCTTTCCCAACGACCATTCTTAAGTAACTCTTAAATACCCACTGGTATGCTCTGATACATGAAAATTACTCTTATGCAAGAAAAGTGATCAATCTTTTTTATAATTCTTTATCACAAGTAAGCATCATCATCCCTGCCATTTAGGGTTGCAGAGCCACTGACCCAAATTCCAGGGGACATGCTTCTTAGTGTAAAGAGTGTACAAGAAGACATTTCCAGAGGCTGGGATCTCCCATGTGAGGAAATTGTTCCATAAGGCTTAATAAGAGGAGTTTGGGATTATAGATCTATGATAGAATAATGACCCAGCATGTACAAAGCCTGGGATTATAGCCTCAATTCTGGAAAAATTTAATCTGGATCTGCAGAAAATTCATGGGATAAAGTCTTATGCACTGCTCAGCTTTGGTCTGGAAATCTTAATGGCCCCTGGGGCCCAGCCACCTACACGCTGTCTGGCACCAACCCTCACCCAGGCAGCTCTCTAGCTGCACACGGCTCTGCACACACTTACACACCTCAAGCTCTAAGTAGTAGTTTTTTGAAATATCATGAATTGTCTGAAACCTAAGGGAAATGATCCAGCATTTCCTGACCTCTAGGTTTAAGTAGCACAAAGGCATCCCAGAACCATTTTATTGATGATGGGCAATGTAACCAGATTGTTCATTCCTGTCTCTGCCACTGAGAAGAGCTCTACTATTATTGTAAATCAGAGATATGGAAATAAAGGGAAAAAAGCAATAGATCCTATTTTCCTCCACCACTTTCCATGACTAAAATCAGTATATATAATATATTATATGTATATATGTTGCATATATCTGTATAACACACACATAAAATGGCCTAATGGGAAAGAAAAGACATTATTCTTGCAGAGTACCTGAGTTCTGTTCAAAGTCCTCACATCAGGCAGCTCACAACTGCCTAGAACTTCACTTGCAGGGTTATCTGACACCTCTGGAGTCCTCCAGGATCTATACTCGTGTACACATACCTACATACAGGAACAGGCATTGTACACAATTGAAAACAATAAAAATGAATGTTAGAAAAGAAAGAGTCATAACTGTCATTATTAGCTGTATTTTTCTGCACATAATCCTTTTAAAATGTTGCCTATGTACATTATGTGCATCACATTATGTATACATAATTAAAAACCTTTAATGGCAGCAGACTGTTCTGTTATATATTTTTTTACAAATAGATGTTACATTCTATTGTTGCATGTCAGTAAAAACAGATATGCATCAAGAGTTCAAGCAGCTATAATTATCCTTGGTAGGAACACATCACAGCTTACTTAAGAAAGCTCTTGTCATTTTTTTCTGTTGTGTTTAATTGTATTATTTCAATAAATCTTGGAATGAATTGTCTAAAGTATCCATTTTTTATTTGTGTGATTATTTTCTTAGATTATATTATTAGAAGTGAGACTATCTGGTTAAAATAAGCTGCTTTAAGTGATTTTGACACGTGTAACACATAGTCCTCAACGGAGGATGTACCAATTTATCCCATCAATAGTGAATGCATGTGGGAGGCTTCTTTTTCCATTCAGCTCTCATCATGCATTGCTTTTAGTTCTTGACAATGTAACCTCAATGGAGCCAGGGTACATTTGAGGGGGGGGATGGAGTCTCAGAATTTGGGATTAATCTGTGGTCCCTCATGAATCATAAATGTGAAACTTTCTTGCTACCCGGGCTTCTGTGGGCAGCAGGAAGCATTCGGGGCGTGTGCAGCATGCTAATGCCACATAGCAAATGTCTGCAGCTCGACAAAGGCATAACCAGTGTTTGATGTGCATCCAGCAGGAAGTGGAGGGATCCCGTGGCATTTCTGAAACCCAGAAGTAGACAATAATTCCCTAGCTGGAAATGGATCTCAATGAGCAAATACAGTGTATGGAGCAGAGAGACCAGGATCCTGTCTTCTGCCTCGTTCTGGTACTCAAGGGCTGCCTTATATTTTCTAGAATAAAGGATTATATAAGCAGGGACTGGATTCTTTTTGCTAGGAGTGTTTCTAGTCAATGACTTAGAAAAAATTACAGAAATTCAAAAGGTTGATTATGAAAAGAAGTCAAAACATTGCACCATATGCAGGCATGCATTTCTGATATAACAAAAAAAGGGACACTGTTAGCAGGAAGCATTTAGTTGATTTTCTTTTTCATCCTTTGTTAATAATCTTGATTAATAAACATTATGTAATTATTCCTGTACCAGGCTAATGATTTTCATATTTCAGTTCTGCTGTGGCAAGCAGCATCCTTTTTAACTCATCTGTAATACTACGTATCAGTTACAAACTGGCTGATCAAATGAGGTTGCTTCTATATTCTCTTTCTTCTTTCTACAATTGTATTAATTTGTCTCTTGGCTAGATAGAATGTTCTGTTTTAATTGGGTCTTTTTCTGATGAAAATCAACTAAAGGAATGCAGATAGAGAGATCATAATGCATATTTTCAGGTGTGTTGCAACTGCCCTCTTCTTCTGGGGGCATAAAGTCACAGAACCCAACTATCCTCATCAATCCAAGATACCTGTAGAAGCTAGACATGTTAGAGTTCACCTAGTTAACAGATACATATTTTAATATTATATTATATTATATATACATATGTGCATATATATGTCTGTCTGTCTCTGTCTCTTTCTGTGTATGTGTGTGCACTTGCGGGTGAGTGTAATGACTCAAAATCACCTAAACAGGCCACTCACTGTTTCTACATTTAAAAAAACAATATGCAGCAGCGTGGTCAGGAAGAATCTGCCAATTAGATGCATCAGTTTCAGAGCCTTTTCTGAGAAGGACTTGCCCAGCTTTGCCAAATTGTCATTCAACTGACAGGACTTGGTCCCTGCCTCTTCCTCTTGTTTATTTCTGTATACTCATTTCTTTTCATTCTTCCTGTTGTCAGGGTTTACCACCACCATCCTGAAGCTAAAAATCCTACTATTGTTCAAGGCTTTCTATATTATTTCAGCAAGGTTCTTGGCTCAGTTTTCCAAGACCCACGATAGGACCAAACGATACATTACTGTTTGGAAATGCACAGCAACAAATTCTGTCCTCTCTGAGATGGGATGGCAGATTTATTCTTGGTAATGGTTTTAATCTTTGTGTTCCTATTTACTATTTTTGGAGTATTAAGCCAAGTGAAAAGAGCTAGCTGTACTTGGCCTGTGGAATTATGATGAGATGCAAATTATTTCAGCAGCAACTAAGGCATTGCAGAGGGAGTTTCAATGTCCAAAAGAAGCGATTTGTTTTCTGTCAGTCATGCTTTATCCTCTGTTGATATCAAATATCTTACCTCAGTCAAGTTTTGCATCTGTAGATATCAAATATCTTACTTAGCTCAGCTCCCTTCTCAATGGAAATAAAAAGTTGCTGAAGGAAAGAAAACAGGTCCAAAATTGATATTCCTTTATGCAAACAGAAAGGAGACAGAAGTTATTTCTGCCATTTAGGATGAAGTTCATTCAGCTGTACATCCAGCAATGACACGACATTTATCATTTGATCACAAAATAATATAATAAATATCTTCGTATTTGCCTTTTGCAACTGTCTTAAAAATCTAACCTCTGTCAATAAGGTGATACCTGAGAGACTGAATGATGAATCTAGACACCACAGCAAAGGTATTGTTTTAGGTGTTTAAATACATGCATTCAAAATGTTAAACCTTTTCATCCTTATTAATACACTTTCAGGAAAAAGGGGGAAACAGGTGGGATTGAAGGGCCAACAAAAAGACTCTGTGGCTCCTGTGTTTGCTGTACTCTGAGTTTAGAGGTACCAAGTCTGATCAAGGGCTTTGCATAGAATGTGTTTCTGCTTAATATTTACTTAGGTGGATTAAGAGAGAATTAGTTACTATTATAGTTGCAAGCACAGACCCCATGGTCACACTACCCAGATTTGAATATAAAGCCAGTCATCTGTCACCTGAGAGAGACAGTTATTTAACATGTACGTGATCGAGTGTACTACAGCATCCAGTAGTGACCATGGAAAGATGGCCTTCCTCAAGCATGCTGTGGACATACTTAGATGTGCACAGAACAAGGCCTGGTGTCAGTCTAATACTTTTTTGTTGCTGTTGTTTTTAAAGGGAGTCTAGGTCTATTGTCCTGAGTTATCATTAGCTCATAAATTCATGCGATCCACTAGCATCAGTCTTCCCAGTACATCAGACTTCAAGGGTGTGTCATTCCTCCCAGTTGAGGCTGAATACTTGATGGTGATATATGCCATCACTATCAGATTTGTTGGCAAGAGGGGCAAATCATTTTCAGCATTTGAAGACCCAAGAGATTGGAAAAAAATAATTTTGGGTCGGTTGTTTGTCAATAATAGGAGAATTCTACCTACAAATTTCCTGATGAAAGAATGGGATGAAGATTAGTTTTTCAAAGCCTTCTTAAGTCAGGCTTGGAAGTTCTGGCCCTGGAGAGTCTAGAGCAGAGGTTAGAATTCTAAGTTTAGCCTAGGTTGTATTCCAAAATCTTGTCTCAAAGACAACAAAAAAGGTAACACTTGTTTATAATTTTTTATATTAAACTGTTTTTAATTGCCATAGAATAAAATTGTGGGTTTTTTTTGCAGTATACTGCTATGATTTCATTACCTGTATAGAGTTGGACAGCACCATCATAATAATAAGAACACAGAGCTTCCACCATAAATTGTGCTTCTTAAACAATGTGTAACAACAGTTTAAGCCTCCTCTGGTTTCAAAGCCAGGAAGTACTGATCTGTTGCCATCTTCAGAAATCACTCTTTGGAAAACTCCATTCTCAATTCACTGAGGAGCTGCTTATGTATTAACTGCTGAATTTGGAGAAATGTTTTGAAAAATTGTTGGATGGATATACAATGGTGAACATTTGTTGGTTGTGTACAATCTTTTACAACAACACCCCCCACCCCCAATTCTATGAACAGTGTCTTCCATTGCAAAGGATTTCAGTACCAACTCAGAAGCAGGGAAGGTAGTTTCAATATCGCAAATTACATGTTTTTTTTCTTCTATGGATCATGATTTCTTGCACTGTGTCTAAGAACTTTTTGTCCACTGTCTTCTTTGAGAAACTTGATAAATGTTAATACTTTCCCAACAACTTTTTAAAACCATTCTGGGACTTGAAACAAACTAGAAATTTCAGAACCTGTATTCAAATTTATTTTTCAGGTCAATGAAGGGGACTAAGTTAATTTCAGTTGTGACAATGAGAGCATGACAAAATTACAATATTCAATTCATAGACACATTTAAAAAGAAAGCTTAATAAAAGCATGTAGTTCGTTGATTTGATTTCCCTTAACTTCATAAAGAGGGTATATTCATTGTACCTTTGGGATTTTTTGTTTGTTTGTTTGTTTGCCTTTTCTATTTCAAGCAGGTTTTTTTTTTGTTAGCTAGAATTTCCAAAGGATAACATTGTATTGAAATTTGGATTCAATAACACAACAATTTTCTAAGTCTGATAAAAGCTTTTTCCTTTCCTAGCTCTGAAAGCAAGTTTGTTTTTAAGAGTTTCACCAAGACCATCAAAATAACCTTTTACAAAAACAAGAGTTGGCTAAGGTAATGGTCAGTACTTTGCTGAGGGTTGAGAAATAAAGTGAAATTGTCCACGTGTTAGGAAACTAAAATTAGACACAACAAGAAGTCCAAGTATTAGTGTTTTTTCCTGTTGGGCTAAATAAAACTTCTGCTGATTCCTCAACATTTCCGACAACATAGTTGAGCCAGAGTTAAACAGTTAATAACATTCCCCTTTCACCGTGTTTAGTTTCATTCCCAGCATCGTTTATCATGCTCTAAAAGAGCAATCATTATAAATTATTTTAATCTCTTGGAGTGTTTTCTACTGACACAAGAGGTTAAGAGCTAGTGGCCGCTCACTCCGGGAATGGCAGCTCTTACTCTAACCCGTGAGGTATAAGGACAATGGAAGATATTGTTTAGGTACTGATGACAGAAACAGGTCCCACCTATGGGGGAAGAGGGTGATGTGATTTATAACATTTTTAGAGAGGTGAACACAATTTTTCGGGTAATTGTTATTTGGAGAAGAAGATCTTTCCAGGTTCAATTACTATTAAAGTTTTCATCCCACCATGGGATTTTTTTTATGGTTAGGAATTTCATAATAAAAGCTAAGTCTTGAATTTATAAGGTTTTGTTCACAAAAAGGGTACTTCAGGAAAGTGCAAGCACAGAGGGGAAATGATGCGGAGAAAAAGAAAGGAATTTTTAATAATCCTGTAGGATTTCCATTTTCCCATGAAAGCCCCAGGAAACAATTTGATAAGAGAAATTTGCTTGGGAAGAAACAGCTTTCATTCCAAGAAAGTCAATTTTTCAAGAAGATGGTTTAATCACATGGCAAGAAACTAACATGCTTCCCTTACCTTTATTAGATCACACAGCAATGGTCATCACACGAAAACTACAGTTACATCGCCTAAAGAATTTTTTGTCGTCTATCTCTTAGATAATTTAATTGGGTGAATGCTGTAGACATTAGATAGAAGGTGACTTTCTCACTTATTCTACCTGAAAACTTTGTATGTCTTGTGCTTAAAAACACAGAAATGGACCAACAGACTATTGAGTAACACATAGAGAGTCCTTTGAGATGAGAAATCCCTACTTCTGCTCTGCTGCGAGTTTGCTTCATAAACTTGAACTTCAGCTTTCTATAGTGAGAAGTGGGGGCTTCGTAAAATGATACATTACTGTCTACTAAGTGCAATTTGAAGCAAGCTATCTAGTCAACATAATCCTTACTCTTTTAACTTTAAAGGGCCGTAAATGATCTCGGCATAATTAGTAAGGTAGAGAAGGTAGGAGAACCTTTAGAGAACTGTGTTTCTTCACCAGCACAAAGATTATCATGTAGGCTAAAACTATGCTGAGCCAGAAAGTGACTCAGGCCATATCTTTAATGTAGGGATATAGTCTATGTTGATGCAATTAAAACACTTAGGAATGTAGAGGCAGGCAGATCTCTGTGAGTTTAAGGCCAGTCTTGTCTAAGGAGTGAGTTCCAGGACAGACAGAGCTACACAGAGAAACCCAGTCTCAAAAAACAAAAACCCAAAAACAAAAAATGGAAAAAAAAACATAAAAAGTAAACCTTGTTTGATCTGGAAGCTCTGGTCAGATTTTAGAAGCAACTTTTCTTACCAGCTTCAAAAATAAACAGAGGACCCACTGGCTTTCCCATACAGAGGTCTCTCCTCCATTAACACAAAATGAACCTTCCCACAAGGCAGATGCTGTTGGAATCTTACACCAGAAAGAATCTTACACCAGAAAATGTTTAATGGTTTTGTCATCTCGAGAATCCATGTTCTACTCTTGGCGAAGATTGATTTTTGAGTTGACCTAGTCAGAGAAGGCTGCAAGCATTTTTCTGTGTATGCTAGATTTGGGCGGTGCTGTCTCTGTGAACCTTGACCCAAAAGGAAACCTTCCTTGCTTTGAAAAGACTGTAGAAGTCAAAGATTTTTGTTGTCACTCACATAGCTGGAAGTCTAGCATAGTCAAAGGAGACATCTCTCCATTCTTAGTCAACCCTTAGAACTAGGCAGGAATTAGCTCCTGCCTGGAATCTCCAGTACTAGGATCATAATGGACAGCTTCCATCAACAGACACAACAGTCCTGCAGATCAGGATGAAGAGACAGGCTTCTTTCATGCGTGTTCCCATTTCATATTCATATTCATACCACTCATTTTGGGGTATATTTCCATTTATCGAAGAAAGCAACCAGCCTTAATTTCTTCCACTAAAACTAGAACTTAAAATTTTCTCCTTCAAAATATAATTTAAGGTTTTTCATTATTGCCCTACACGTTCTCATACGCAGCAGGAGCTGAATTCAATATGATTAAATAATTGAAGCTGGAAATGAGGTGAAAAGATTGCTTGTGGAGAACTTGTTGAGATCCCCAGCAGAGTTCATAGTTTGTTGTAGTAGGCGCTGAATGATTACGGCTTTCATTTGCATAGCTGTGAGGTCTGCAGACTTTTCAAGGCATCCCTTTCCAAGGTGTTCAAAGGAGTTGTTATGATATTTGTGTTTGCACTTCCCTTTACCTTGAGCCATCGATGAATAAGGAAAGAAAGGGAAATAACCAGTGAAATAAATTCCCTTGTTTTTTTGGCAGCAGCATCACATAAAGTTTTGATAGAAAGTAACAAAGCTAATAAGTTCATTATATTTGGGATCTTCTCTTTGCTAATGTAGTAATTCCATCTAAAGGTCAGCAGAATGCAAAGACAGCAGTGTCAAGTGTGCATATATAGGATATCTTGACAATGTCAATTAGAAAATAGGGCATGAAGGCTGGACTAATGACCCACCACTTAGGAGCACTTGTTGATCTTACAGACAACCAGAGTCTGGGTTCCAGCCACAACATAGGGTGGTTCATATTCACCTATAGCTCCAGCTTCAGGAGATTTATTGTACCCTCCTGGCTTCCACAGGTACCCACATTTGTGCAAGCACATATACACACACAGATACACATAAATAAAAATAATACATTTTTAAGGAGAAAGAAAGATAAGGTGGGAAGGTAGAGTTGATTGCTTCTGTTTCATGCAGATTTGGTAGAATAAGCCAAGTTAAAGGGCCAGAGTGGTTGAATTCGAAACTGTGAGATCTGAGTCTGAGTCTCACATTATTAACTGCAGGCAGATCAAAACCCATTCTCTAAACTTCAGGCTTCCCTGCAAAGTGATGCCCAGCTCCAAGACAGGGAAATCATGAAGAACTGTGACAAAATAAATGGAAATTCTTTTAAAATCCAAAGGGATGATAACATAAAGCAGTGTTATCAGCAACTCAATAGAAAGTGAAGAATCCTACTTAGAAGAAGATATGATTATAGTTATTCCTACTCAAAATGTAAAATTTGACCTCAGGGTTTATTTACTTCTGATTCTACAAGTCTAGACAAGGGACAGAGGTTTTATAAAACTTAAATTCCTTTCAAGGTTTTAGAACCAATGGCCAGAGGTTCTCATAAGAATTCATCCGCCTCCAAAACTTACCATCTCATTGATCTTGGCTGTCCCACTCCCAGAAAGAAGAAAAGTAGCCTCCTTGGCCATTTTTCTGGAAAAGAGTCCTTTTGCCTAAAATTGTCAATAAGACAGATTTGGTAGGGCCATTGTCCACTTACAATCCTGCTCCCGTTACAGATGCATGCAGACAGTTTCTTTACTGTATCAAGATATTCGGAAACATAGTAGCCCTGGTTAAAAAACAGAAATAAGAGGCATCGCACCCAATGACAATGCCCACGATTTTGCCCTTGGAGTTCAGAGCGCTGAGTAAATGATAAGCTGCACATCTCTAGAAACTGAAAAGCAGCCTTGAAAGTCCTTTGAAGAGGATTCTAAGGCCCACTTGTCTGTTTTGACGCTGTCAAGACCAGTCGAACTGGTCTACCCAAGGGCCTATCTACTTGTGGACATCTCTGCCCAGGCTGTTTACTTACAGCCATGCACTTCGTGAATGCTCCCACCGACTGTCTGCTCTTTCCACAGAAACCAGTTCCAGAGCCTTTGACTCTTAGTCAAATCTTAGTTTGCTTACTCAGCAGTATTTGCCAGAGTACCAGCATTCGGTTTAACTACACAGACACACATTGACCAGACTTGCCAGTGGGCAATTGCTATTGCAAAATGGACAGTTCCGTAGCTCCATAGAGGAACCAGCATTAGAATCTTTCTTAAATCTCTTTCAAACCATCGCTCATACTCTTTTATTTTAATCTCCCAAGGATCCCCGGATACAATATCTCCCAAAGAACAGACTTGGAATTAGCTATGCACTAAGTTGGGGGTGTCAGCATCCTCTTGCTATTTGAATAAAGCTGGAAAACATGTGGCAGTAACATGAATCTTACATAATAGATGCAAAGGATCTTTTAATAAGATTCTTTTTATGCACAAAGTAAAATTTTAGATTGCTTTAGAAAAATGATCATGGCATTCCTTTTAACAGCATTATATAATCTATGGAGCAATGATAAAACATAATGAATTTCCAAAGCACCTTTCCCCAGCAAGCTCTAAATAGGCTAACAATTTGAACTCATTCATCTTCCCCCTGTCCTTTTACTAGTGGAGCATCAGATATCATTTTATGGCTTCCATAGGTCAGGACCCAGACCCAACAGCTGGCTGTGCACAGAGAGACAGGTTTCTAGAAATGAAGCCCCTAACGTCACATAAAGTACTTTCCCTAGGTTTAAGCAGCTGATTGTCTTCTATATCGTTCATCACTGTGGTGCTGCTGGCCTTTATAGAAGCAAACATAAATGCACTTACAAGCACCCCCC
>LOEQ01004433.1:85396-104947 GCA_001685075.1 Bramus lutescens
ACACACACACACACACACACACACACACACACTGCTGTGTTTTTTCCTGACTGATTTTCTGAAGTTGCTTTTGTGCCAAAACAAATTAGTTTGAAAAAAGATGGAATAGGCTGTATTTTATCCTTATTTTCACAAAATAAGGAAGTTAAAAAAAGGTAATATCCACTGGTGGCCATAGTGTAGGGAAACAAGAACTGGTATTGGTTGCTGCATGAAACCTGACTTAGCACAAAATGCACGGAAAGTGTGCGTGGAGTTCCTGTAACCTAAGCAGCCTGTGCGCCTTTGCTTTGCTTTGAGGAATCTAGTCTGCAGAAAGAAAGGGGTAAGGGTGGAAGGCATATGCACAAACATGTTAATTTAGCATCTCATATAATAGCCATGGGTAAGCAAATTGAACGGACGCCCTCCTCCAAAATAAAAATGTTCTCATTGATAATCAAATGAAGGAATACTTTGTGATCTCTTTACTTTGCACACATTATACAACAATTTGTGTTACCTTTCTGTACCTCCACATAAGAAAATCAACTTCTAAGGAATAAAGGGTTGATTTGGATCATGATCTCAGCTGTTGCTTCATGTGATGGACTTTGGTAGAAACCCAGAGGTAAAAGAAATGCTAGCGATGGCTTCTCATTTAATAATAGAATTTTGGGGCTAATGATTAGAGTGGCTTAGGGAAAAAAGTCAAGGTTCTTTATCCCATTTGAGACAGGGGATGAGTCTCACTATTCTAAAACCTGCTGCATGGTGGTGATAAGACAGGAGACACTATTATGTGTTTATAGCCCTGGTGTTAGCGTAGGGTCTCCGATAGTGGATGCTTTAAAGCATTAGCTTACATGTTCGTATATTTGAACACTGTACTGGTCTGGGGGTGAGGTGAGGGGGCACAAGAGAATTTTCATCAAAGATGAGATAATTTCCTGAAACTGTCTGATGTCCCGTGTCCCAGTTTTGCCGACCTTTTTCTCACTGAGCTGTGAAGGTTTCTTGTCTAATGCAGTTAGATAGTGTAACTATAGCTGCGGCTGGCTAACACTGAGGTTCCTGTCATGATTCATAGATGGGGTTTAGTTTTTGTTACAGCACATACTCATGAACTTTCTGACAGCACTCTCTAGGAAGCTTGGCCTTCAGTTTGTTCAGTAACACAACACACCCAGATCTATTTGCTTAGCTTGGTAATGGCATTTTATTTTTTTTCTTGAGTTTGAAACTGACAGCATAAATGCCGTGCATTCTTTGCTGTCTCTCAGTAGTTGCATTTAGACTCTGCTCCCTGGGAGACAGTCATGGTGTTCCACCACGGCACTTGCGGTGCTGTCTCATGAAACAACATTAAGCATCCTCAGTTCAGTGAGCATCCGCTACACTGAAGGCACAAGATAATCTGACTTTTGGTAACCTATCTTGCCATTTTCCACTACGATAAATAAACAGAATAACTGTTTATCCTTAGTAAATCAGCAGATATTTTAATTAGCCTTGAACTACACCAAGTAGCTGTTAATTCTGCATAATTTAACCATGCAATTAATGGTTTGAGTTACCGTGATTTAGCATAAATTAATATTTTAATTAAAGTAAAGTTCATATTTATGCCATTAGGCACAACTTTAGCAGCATGCACTGTTACAAAAAAAGTTAAGGAAATGTAGTGATAAGCATGATAAGGAACTTGATTCAATCACACTGCATTGTGTACCTATGGCAAGCATCCCATTTTGCTTTGTCAATGCAAGGTATCAGTTGCTACACATCCATTTAAAATAGTATAAGGGAAAAGAAATACCTCCAGACAAAAGCATAATGTAGTCAAAAGATACGAAAGACAAAGACAGTAAAATTCTGCTATCAGCAGAATGATCTGTCACCCTAATTCCTGAAGAGAAGCCATGTTTCTATTCACGTCTTAGACACAGGAACTCCAAGTGATGTGTTTCCAGTTTTGAACTACTCTATAGAATGCTGTCAGCATCTTCTTTATTAAATAAGATGGAACTGTTATCACACAATAATCATAATGAAGTAGATTGGCTAAGGAAGAACAATTTGTGCACTTTTTAAAAAGAGGCACTTAATGAGACTGTCCTGTTTACAATGTGTTTGTGTAGAATTTATTAAACAATCCTGATATCTATGTAAGGCAATACTGGATAAAATAGTGAACAATGCTTCAGAGTAACTAGAGATGAGTTCCTTGAACAGAAACAAATTCCAGTTTGAACAGAGTGGCAAAGTAGACTGTCAGGCAGCAGAGAGAGTTAGCATGAAAGAGACCACCAGGCTCAACTTTGCTGTGGTTCATTAATAACTGAGCCCTGGAGCACCTTGTGGAAACTTCCTGGTACCCTGCTTCCTACTGAAAAGTGGGATATGGTTTAGGTAATAACTACAAATTTTAACACAATTAATATTCTATAGAGAAGGATAAAAAGGAAGTAGAAAGTGTGACTTTCCAGAAGAAAAGATTATTTGTTATCCATTCTAAACATGTAAAGATAGAAGCCAAGATACACACTCTGGTGGACTTGGGTATTTTGTGTAATAATAATGTGATGGTTTTATTATGCTGATGTAGCTCAGCTGTCGGTCAACTATAGGAAGAACTGTGCCCTGAAAGCCCTCAGCAGCTTCCCTCAGCCTCTTGCTACTACACAGACGTGACAAAGAGCTAACAGATCCTGCCAACAAAAATACAGAGTGTACAGTGAAATCCAAGCTTCAGAAAAACAATACAACACTTTAGCATGTATCCATATAATATCTGAGACATATTTCTGATAAAAAGTACTCATTATCTATCTTATATTTAAATTTAAATCGGCGCCCTTATTTTAATGGGCAGCACTGAAATAGAAGAGAGAGTTAAATGAGTCATTAATAATGTTCTAGAGTGAGCTGGGCGTTGTCTACTCTCCCTCCTCAGGAGGAAGTCCCTTTGCAGTAACTGATTTCTTTTTCTAAATTTGTCCATTAACCCTTCATTTCTTGATCTCTTGCCTACACCTCACTTGTCTGTCTCAGTTTCTCTGCTGCATCTATCCACCAGAGCTTGGTCAAGACTGCTAATGGACAAAGACACAGGAGACGACATGGGCAAGGGCATCGCCTCCTCTTGACGCAGCGTCTTTCTAAGGCTTTAGTATGTTCTGTACAGCTTGCTTTCTTTGTCTTGGCTTCATACCTGGTGCCAGAGTTGGAACCAGGACTAAAAAAATTCTATTTTACAAGGGAAGCAGCCACACTGCAGAAGTTTGAAATTGCCCAAAGTCTACAAGCTTCTGGAGCTTCCAGAACTCCTCCATATCCGGTGTGCATTGAGGCACCATCTGATAACTCAAAAACTGATGTTTAAAGGGCTGGGGAACAACTAAACATGACTGTACCTTGCCTTGTCCTGTGTTGAGTCATATATATTTACCATGAATCACAACTTGATGCAGATGACAAAGAACCTAATTACACTGAGTTGAAGGGGACCATGTGGCTGTAATCACATTATAGTAACTCAATTGGTTAAAGGAAGGAAAGGTTGTACAGGAAGGTTTCACAGTTAACAGATTGTGAATGTTTAATGATAGTGCACTAAAGCATTGATAGTCAAACAAGAACCCTAACGTGTAGCTCCATATACTGACGATGCTGAGACTTGAAGTTGTTATTGTTGTTTCTAGCTCTCCAAACTTCCAAATCAGGGGTTACTGCTGATTTAAAGGCTAGCTTTAAAGTATAATGTTGAAATCACAGTCACGCTTCTGTAATGAGATCAAACACCAAAATCATTGCTAGTATCACAATTTTTGGGTAAAACTTCCCTCAAACATGTAATGAAAAGAGAGCCAGGAGCAGAACTTTATGTTTTCGGGATAAAATTCTGCCTTGACTGTCAATGTATGTGATGTTGGCAGGAAAAAAAATGCTTGCCTAGTCCTCTGTAATGTGTCAGCTAGAGTCGGGTTACCCTGTTCTCCTATAGTGTTTTAGCCTAACAAGTCCTCACTAGGTTGAGTCTATACTGAGTAACTCCAATCTTTAGCTTACCCTGTAGTTTTATCATCAATGCTCGAAAACACAGAAGAAATTTGTGCATAAATAGTAGGTACTGTGGCCATATAGTGTGATACTAAAAAGACACTGGCCTTAGAATGTAGTTGGATGAGGGTAACAGCTGTAAAGACCTTGTTAACCTTCAAAACCATGGGAGCATAGGAGATGAGGGGAGAAAAAAAAGCTATAAACATTTCCAGTAAAGGTGTTGCACCAGTTTTTGGCAGACTAGATACTTCCTGTTTCTATGGCTCGGTGGGAGCTTTTGGATTTGGCAGCAATACAAACAAATAACCAAAATGGCAACAACAAAAACAGACAAAACTAGCTGAACCCAACCTGTAACCTTCTTGATGGCAAGAAACCTCAGTCGAGATTCTGCTTGGCTATGGCCATTTTATGGCCATTTTTATGAGGTCTATTCTTCCAGTCAGAAGTTAGGTCATGACTGCAATAAGTATGAGACAGATTATGCTGGAATAATTAACATCTTCCAAACTTCAGTGAAGCTGAGTGGGGTTACATCTGCCTCTAATCCCAGCACTGCAGAGGCAGGAGGATTGCAAATGCAAGGCAGCCTGAACTACATAGCAAGACCTTGTTTCAGAAAACAAAGACAGTTTACCAATAAACATCTTCAATGGCTTAATACAGCAGAGGTGCATGTCCTGTCACACTGTTCATTCTGTTTATAAAATCAGAGATGTTTCATTCATGGCGGACAATGGGGTGTCAAGATTAGCGGAGCATAGGCATTCCTTAATATACATTTTCATGATATATGCACAGAACTTTCATAGATCATTGGCTAAATCAAACCCTATGAATGCACCCAAATTCAAGGAGGATGGATGTTTCACTTCAACCTCATCCTAGCATGTAAGAAAACTTGAAGGTCTGTGAACAACCTTAAAGACAAAAAACAGATGTACTAGTTATTTAACTATTATTTGCTTATTTATCTATCTATTTATTTTGTAACTAGGATGAGTTGATGACTAAATGGATTTTGAATAAGTAGGTATTTGTGTTTGTTCAAAGATGTGATAGAGAAATTACCATAGTTAGAAGATATTCTTTAGGAATCAGCTAAGGAATGTAATATTTTACCTATGATTTTGTCCATTGATACTTTGCCATCTCATGTGAATAAAATTTCGCCTTTATTTTTTCTACATGAGAAAGCAGTCAGCAGGGTCTTCTTCCTCTGGTTGCTCTCCTGTCTTAAAATGTAGCATCCTAGAGAGTTTATCAATTACTTTGCATAAGTGTTTTAACCCTATGGTTTATCTGAAGGAGCAGAAGTATTTGAGTAAGTAATTGGAACTATGGGAGAACTTTCTCATATTGAGTCTAACTAGACAATGTTGAGAAACTACTTAAGGCCTTTCCAAGAAGTGGAGCAGTAACCGTAGTCAGTGTGTTTGTGGACAGATACGGCTGTGTTGCCTGAAGAACATGTAGACACAATGGTAAAACCAAGTAAAGTTCTATCTTTTTTTTCCGTTTTCACAGACTACCAGCAAACCTCGAGAGTTCCAGGGATAAAATATTCCTCTGGGTTGAACCCCTGCCATTTTCAACCCTTCATCATATGCCACTGATTTAATATTTAAATTTTTTTCCCAAGAGAAATATACAAATAAAACATCATATGATTGTAGATAGATTTAAAGACACAAGTTCCCAACAGAGGTGGACTTTTAAGAGTTACTTGTTCACTAAATTGGACTCATCTAAGACTAACAAAGATTCCTGCTACTGCCTGCATAGGTCTGTTCCGTTATAGCACCAGTCTCCGAGAGTCAATACCACCCACAGCACTTCCTGGATTACTGTCCAGCGACACTCACCATCTGTCTCTTCAGGATAAGAGGTGACCTGGGAGCACATGCAACTGCCTGGCAATAGATCTACCTGTCAACCAAATGCTCATTTCCCCAAGAAGCTTGAAGGGCACCCAGCTCCGACCAATAAGTGTCTCCTTCACTAATCCTGAAGGACATGACCAAAAGCTGCCTTGCACTTCCTACCTTAAACAGTTGTTTCTCTCCCGAAGATGGCATGAAGGAGGAAAGAAAACACCCGGGCTTCTTCTAAAGAAAATCTTTTTGTACATAGCAAGGGTAAGAAAGGTGACAGTTCTGTGTGCTTTCGTCAAACTTGCCTGAACAAAACACATCCTCTCTGAAAGAGGAAAATGCCCTGCACTTCCTTGACCTACCTCAAGACTAATCTTCATGCAGATTAGTTCTCCAGAGCCTGGGGAGCTGGATAAACAGTGTAAATTTCAGAATGGCCCTTTCTGGGTCCTTCCCATCTCTGCTGGAATGTTGACTAAGCACCTCCTTGGGTCTCTTTGTGTGTGTTTCAGCTCCTGCTCTGGCCATTTGGTCATCTATTCTCAGCAATCTGCGAACACAACATTCTTTCTTTTCATGGCTCCATCAATTCATTTCTAATTACTGCTTGGTGTGGCTCTCTCAGGGTGCCTCAACACTAACGTATCATGTTCTATTTTAGAGGCCAAAACCCTCCCTCCATTGTATGATTGTACCACTTCCCTTTATGTCCTCATTGTTGCTCTGTTATTAGTGATTCTAGTTACCCAAATCTATCTTAATGACACTGGACTTATCCATTTCTCCTCAGACCATTGTCACCACTCCACTGTGAGTCATTTGCCATTTTTCATGACTGCAAGGCTTTAACTCACGAATTACCCAGTATTTAATGTGCCAGCTGCTATTTTAAAGACTTAGAATATTAACTCATTATTTCTCATAGAAATTAGGTATTTTATTAACAAAATTATAATTATTAATCCCATTCAGCAGTAGATGCCTACAAGCTTGAAAAATCAATATGTTGGTCTTTTGGGGTTTTGGTCAAGACAGATAACTCTTGTAATCTCTTCTCAAATTTTTCATACTTTACTTCCCTGCTTACAATATTTAATGTAAGAAAATACAGGAAAAACGTGACCAATAAGTACTCGATGACTTGAGATGAGCCTATTTTATTCAGATGGAATTGTGGGAGAATATTTTGAAGACCCTGTTGTGATCTGGCTGTGTCTACTCCAAGCTACCCCATGTGGTATAAAAGCAGTGATTTGTGTTTTGTTTCTAGACTGTGCCTTGCCCTAAGAGATACCATTTTATAGGCTGCCTTTGACTTCATTGAGGGTGAAGCATGATTGAGCTCGTGGGTGGACTTGCAAACACCACTATCTCCCCATATCACCCATTCAGCGTAGACTGATAAATGAATTATTCCTGGGAGTGTAAAGGGTGATGTCCTGTAAGCTGACCAGGATGAACTGTACCTTTAAGGGCACATGGGTGAATTAAAATCATAACAGGGAAAGAGTCCCCCTAGAACTTATCAGACATAGCAAGGAGCAAGGAAAATATTTTCTCACCTAGTTTCCATAGAGTGGTCAATACATGTAGCAAAGCAATGGCAATGGCCTCACATCTGCTTATTAGTTAATGCTTGCTGTCTGCAGCGGAGACCAACCAGCAGAGAACCCTTGGCTTTCCCTGGGGCTTCAGCTTGGTTTTGTTTCCCCACCCCTGCTGCTGGTGACACAGACTCCTGGAATGCCATTTGCCTTTCCATCGGCTCACCTGTTTGGACTTGACTTGTCTCTGCCCTTCCTTCTCTGCAGCTGGCTACATTTTCCCTCTCAACCCGGACTCCTCCAGCCCGCGTGTAAGAGCATCTTCCCTGTGGCTGCTCTGAGCCCCTTATCTTATCACTACAATTCTGTTGCATTTCTATCCACCCACTTTTGAAACCTCTTGAACTCTGCTGCAGTTGTGGCTTTAAGTTGTACTCCTTCTAGAAACACACAAACGCATCTATATAAAGAGATACATTTACTATGTGCTATGGGTTGATATCAGCAATTAAGCTTTGAAAATAGGAACCTGCATTTATCTTGCAGGGTACCAAAGCCAGGAGTATTACCTAGCAAACAACTGCTGTGACAACTGTTGTATTTTGTGAATTTACTGTTGGTCAATAAATTCTCTTTCAAGCACAGGGGGTCAGGACAGAACCTTGCCACTCAAAATTGTAAGCCACTCTTAATTAGGAAGTTGTCCTCTCTGCTGGAGATGAGACAAAGCCAACCTTGCCTGGAGGATTCTTCACCTGCTGGTCTTCAGTTGACCTGTGAGAAGGGAATGCTGCCTGGCCCTTGTACGTGCACAGCCCCAAAATGAATAATTTCCTGTTTGACTCCAATGGATTTCCACTGTGTTTCACCTGAATATGTATATGACATCCCCGCTGATGAAAGGCAAAGTGGAGATTGGAAACACGTTTGAACATGTTCCCAAAGTAAAGGTTCTTGATTGAAAAATCCTTTAGCTTTGTTCTGTTTGGTTAAAATTGTATGAAATTCCAACAGACTCTAATTTCTCACCCAAGTAGAAACCATGATGTTATTTTTGAACTACTGAGTTAAAAGAAAACTCAAAAAAGCTCAATACAGCTAAATGAGCTGTTTCATATTCTTGCATAATCTTTCATCACTACCAAATTTCAATTGTGTTTCTAGTCATATTTTAAATATGAGCTTCATTTTAAAAAGCAGAGCATTCTTAATTCAACAACTACTAAAATAACTGTTAGCACTGGGGAGAACAGAAGAAGGGGAAATATAAGATGGTAAAGGTAAAAGGTGTTCCAGTCCCCGACAGAAGCAGAGAGCAAAGCAAAGTTTTAGATATAGTACTATAGATACAGTAAAAATACCACACGATTTTCTCAGGGTTGGTAGAAATTAACTGCTTAATTCTGCTTCTCTCTCTCCTGCTTTTTATTGTCAATACAATATTTTTTGAAATTCAATGTTTTGAATATCACAGATATCACCCCCACTTTTCAAATATGGTAAGCATTTGCTGAAATGTTTCTCCATTTGTTTTGGCTATTTTTATGGATGGCCTTCCCTCCCTCTCTGGAGAAATTTAATTTACTCTCTTCTATTTATGTCTTTTTGATCTTCTTTAAAAGTTCTTATTTTCTAACTCCCACAGTTGGCCATTTGTCTGCCTGTTTCTGATGTCTTTTTTTTTTTTTAATCTCGGCTTCTAGACACGCCTGACAATTTTAGTTTCACACTGAGTGCTTTATGCAGGTACATAGTTGGTGTTCCAGAGGACAGCTTTCACTGAAGAAGATTGCCCTCTTGTTCTAGACTCAATTAACCTGTGTTCTGAAGGTTAATTTAAGCTTTGGAGTGAAAATCTGATGAGGCTTTGTCTCGTTGGCACTGAAAGACAATACACATCTCATTTATGGCCTCCCTCCAAGGATGTTTTGCTTAACTCATGGATTTAACATTTACTGAATGCCTGGAGAAAATCAACCATGTCTTTATAAGTATAACTATGTTCTGGGAGTTCAATTTGCCTTTGTAAGGTTTCTGCCCTGGTCCTTGTTCTTTTGCATAGCATCATAAATATCTAGTGGAGAGGACAGGGAGGGAATGTTTTTACGTTTTTGGTTTCCCATGCTAGTAGTCCCCAAAACTAACAGCAGTGATGGTTCCCTGTCAGCTGGCAGGGCTCTTTGGGTTGGGTCACATCTGATCTTCAGTCTGGAGACAAATTAAGGAAAACGTTCTGGTAAGCCAAAACTTTTGAATCTCTGCTGATCTTGAAATGACTCTCCTTTTTGTTTTCTTTGTTCTGTTTTGTTTTCGCTGGAATTCAAGTTCATCTAGTCTTAACTGCTGCCACAAATTCTCTTATATTCAAAGTATTACATTTGTAACATGCCCAGAATTCTCTGGCTGTCATATTAGAAACATTACTGTGTCTGTTCTTATAATATTGTTATTGTACTAATAAAATAGCAAGCCTAACTGCAAGCACGCTGTAGACTGTCACAAGACAAATTTAAGGATGACCTTTACCTTGACTTGGTTAGTGACAAGAATGACATTTGCAAATGTCCAGTTGCCAGTTTTTGCTCCTTGGAGATCTTAGGATTGTTGGATGTGGCAGCTTACACCTTTAGCACTCAGGAGGCAGAGGTAGATCTCTTGAGTTTGAAGCCATCCTGTGATGTGGGATTCCCCTCCATGTGCTGTGATTAGCATTAATGAATAAAGAAACTGCCTTGGCCTGTTGATAGGGCAGAACTTAGGTAGGCAGGGAAGACAGAACTGAATGCTGGGAGAAGGAAGGGTAGAGCCAGAGAGAGACACCATGGATCTACCGCCAGAGTCAGATGCAGAATCTTGCCGGTAAGCCACAACCAGATACACAGATTAGTAGAAATGGGTTAAATTAAGATGTAAGAGTTAGCCAAAAAGAAGGCAGAGCTAATGAGCCAAGCAGTGATTTAATTAAGGGAGCTATTTGTCATTGTGCACTAGAAGACTTTTGGTCATGTCTGATAGATTGACTAATGTTTGGTCTCTAGGACACTAATAGGCATATACAGGTCATTTGAGACATAATTAGTGAACCCTCAAAGTCTGAGAATAGGAAAACTATTATACCCTGATTAAAATCCAGACACTCAATATAAACTAACCACATTTTCTAATTCAGCGTATTTGTCCTAGCTTTGTGTTTCTAACAAATATGCATTATAAATGTAGTTGATGAGGCAAGCTTTGGCAGAGCTCACCAATAAGTCTTGGAATAATCTTGGCTTCACCTAGAAGACTCATTCTGAAATACAGTCAATGTAAGATAAAAACAATATGGCACTGTGGTATATTTTCTCCGGTCTGTGATTGGGGAAGAATCTGAGCATGTTGGAGTTTATTTACAGAGCAATGTACCTGCCAATGAGTAATATAAGTAAAGTTCCTGTCTTATGGAACTTAGTCTGCTAAGCAAACTGAAATGAATATCAGCCACAAAGTCGGTGGGCATGTTATTGAAAATTTTAATAAGATACTACAAAAGCCAAAATTTACTTTATGGAGGAAACCATAATACTATGGATCATAATATCTTTGCAAATGCTGGGAAGCCACCATGACTGGAGGTCATGAACCCAGGACAGAGGAGAAAGGGGTTTCAAAGATCGAGGTGGGGGTTGAAGGTACTGTTGAAATGAGATATGCCAAGAGAGATGCATAGGAAGTGTTATGTGGCCAGGTCCTTCCACACCAGCCCCTGGCCTAGAGAAAGACAAGCAACCCCAAATTGCTTTAAAACTCCACAGTGAAGCAGAGCAAGAACACACATAGGTAAGAAAAACTACTTATTACTAAGATCCAGGCAGGGAGCTGTTTCACCCAGGGTAAGTGAGACCTGCTGACCTAGAACTAAAATTGATGAAAAAATCCTCTCTGTGTCTGATTGCCCTCAAATATTAATATTTGTATTCTAATATTAATTTTGTAGACTTGGCTAACCCAATGAGAGGAAATCTACTAGAACTAAAGAGAAAACCAAACAATACCAAAAGGCAGAAGAGCAACAGGCAGCATTAATCTACCTAGGAGAGGGCATTACACCTAAGGTTAGAGAGGGTTTGATTTATTATTCAAAAGCCAGCTTCCTGACATCATCATTGCATGCCTCCATGAACAGAATCCCCCTACAAGCCTCCAAGAGAAGAACAATTGAAGAAAATGTGTGTTAGGACAAAGAATGCGTCAGTCTTTGAGTTCAGCATCTCATGTGCATCCTTTGTTCTTTGGCTTTAGAAAACTACCTTAAAATTCCCCCAAAGTGCACTGGACATGGTTATATAAGGTGAATGAAAAAACTAGGCCCATGATTAGCAACAAATTTTAAAAGAAGGAAATCTAATTCTAAGTATCCATTCTCTCTTTAAATTTAAGCATATTCTATAGGTTTCCTAATCTTTATGGTGAGTCTACAATTGCTCATGGATGCGTTGTGTGTCTTGATATACATATCAGAAATTTAGAAAGAAATCTGAATTTTCCTGTTCAAAGTGGGTGATGAGCTTCAAACCACGTGACACAGCATGCTGACAATCCCAAAGGGAATCAATAAAGCCATATACAATGTCCCTCATCTGTGATCACATGTGCACAAAATGATTTGGAAGGCAGAACTTCAGAAAGCCTTTCAAGGCAAGCTTTTTCTTCATCAACATTAACCTTGATTATTCCAATTGAATTGGAATTAGCATTATTAAAAGAAAATCAGTGGCTTGCCACTACTTAAAATAATAACACATCTGTTGATTAAAGACACTTCTACCAGTGATTTATATCTTTAGAATAGGAAAATGTTATCGAATCCTAATGAAATTGAAAGTTCTGAACAGAAACTCCACGTCTCCACCACTTAGGACAGACAGAGGGACGTAACAGGGCTCCAGACCTTCGCAGGCTCCCAGACCTTAGCACAACTGACTCCATGATGGAAGCACCATTCAGGTTGTAAAAATCAGCATGCAGACAGCACTACCTGCCAAAACTAAAACAAAGGTCTAATCCATTAAAGTCTGCAGTTCTGGAAAAGTCTCTAAAATCTACTAACCTTGCCTTTGGGCCAATATAGTTCTGCTTCTGGCTAAGCATTCTTGTTAACTGAAGTATATCAACCCAAACATACATTTGTGTATAAAAGATCAACCTGAAAAAGGTTCGGAGCTACACTGGGATCCCAACACACATAGTGTAGTCACCAGCAAGCTAAAGAAGACTTTGGATTGACTTAAACCCATGTCTGAGCGGTCTTCTCTGGTAAATACCCCACAACAGTGGAGGCTGTTTCAGAATGTCCGAGAGGGACAGAGGACCAACCCTCTGTTCTTCCTGTCCCCCCTCCACTAGAACATGGTGTGACATGAAAGCAGAACAGGAGGAAAATCTGCTCTTGCCAGGCGACAGGAACAAAGCCTTCCCTATCTTATCCAGCTCAGAAGGAGCTGGAGGCCTCATGGTTTCACAGAAGCTAATTCAAACTGAAGTGTGTGCTTACCGATCCTTTCTTCTTCCATTTCCTCAGGAGAATTATTGTGAATGGACCAGCTTTCCAGGACACTCAGAATTTGCAGACTTGTAAAATGTGGCTCACTCTTCTTATTATGCAAGAAGATAAAAAAGAATGCAAGCTCGCAGCATGCTTTTTCTTGGATATTCACCTCATCAGTTTATATCTTATATTTGAGGATAGTAGTCAAGTTTAGCGTTGACAAAGAGCGGGTTCTGGCTGTCACTTGCATTTGGCTCAGTCGCAGAGATTCCCCAGCAGCATTCCAGGACTTGCCCTACAATGTCAGCATTGTATAGCATGAAAATTAGATGGGCCCGAATTTTGTTCTTGAGCCAGGACAATAGGGGACAACTATTTTGAGTTAAATTGCTGGAAACTGAATTCCTATCTTCCTCACTCCCTCTTCCATTTTTTGAGATGGTTATCATTTTTGGGGGCTACTGTTAAGTCTTGTCCACTGAGGCGGTCATGTCATTCACATGCATTGTGAGTGAGACTGAAGATTCCAGCTGTTCTGTGGTGCTGACAATATGATCATTGTATTTGATTATCATACACGAGGATTCTGACACATTTATTTCAGGGCCATATTGGAGGAAAGGAAATTTGTCGGTTAGTTTTTAAGTAGCAAACACTTAAAATAATTTAAACAGCGGTCTACTTAAGACCATTAAAAGAATTGAAATAAAGGACAAAGAAAGCTTTGCACAATGATGTGTAGCTTGCCTTTTCTTTACTTTTAATTTTGAATCTATTAGAACCTGTCCTACACATGCCCCAGAGGAAAACAAGCAGTATCGCTTAGATTGAGACTGTCTCCAGCTTTTAGCTCTCTCTTCAATTCTTCTGTGTGCGCTCCATGCAGGGCTAAGGATCAGATTACCTGACAGGCCTCAGCACATTCCAGTGTCCTTCCACAGGCATCTCTAGAAAGTCAGGCCCAAAACTCCCTCTTGATCCCTATCACTAGCCTCCACCTCCTTGCACAGGGTGACTTCTTGGCGTTCACTTCCGTATTCATAAACAAGGATACGTATCTTTCCTGTGAGGACTGTATAGTAACTGTAAAGCTCGCAGCTTGCCATGGTGCTGACTCTCACTCAGATGAGGGCTCACTAAATCAGTTGCCTTTATGAGCAGGATTACCCTCAAGACGGTTGTTAATTCCAGAAAATGTAGAAGTTCCAGCATGCTTCTGGATTAGGAATGCTTTCTCTTCCCAACATCCTGTTGACCCTGTTCTGAGTGGTGAGGCAAGGGAGAACAGAGACCCTTCTGCAATAAAAGGGACACTAAACATAGACCAGAAATCTGTGTGTAACTGCTGATACGTGTGGTATTTTACATGTACTGGTTGATGTCCTAAGCATCCAATATACATCTAACTGGGTTATCTATAGCAAACCACTAGGGTAGCATTTAACCTCATTTTGCTGATGGGGAAACAAATGCAAAAGAGGTTGCATAATGCACTACAGATCACACTCATTCAGCAAGGCATAAAGCCAAGATTTGACCAAGGCATGAAGCTTTTGAGTCCAAGCATCTTAGTCTGTTAGATTTAAGAACTTACATATATTAAACTGTAAAAACAAGAATGGTACTACAACACTCCCATGGGGTGAATTCCATCGTTACTATCCAAAAGAAAATGAAAATAATTTGTCATTTTTAGAGTATTAGTTGAACATTTAAAATACTTTGGCTATTGATTAAAAACTATCTTTAAAGCCTATTTAAAGAATCCTTACTTATGAGTTCAAAAATGACAAAACACATTTCTGCGGTCACATAGAAGTTCTGTCCCCTGAGCAGGAATTCTGGGGTGGTGGATCCACTTGCTGTAACAGTGTAATTACCAAATAATGGGTTTGGAGGTGACATTTTCGCACATCCTCATGGACTGTTTTGATAGTATTTGCCTCTCAATTAGCCCTGCTTGTCTCTCCTACATCCCTAGGCAAGCAGGTCTGGCCTACACAAGACATAACTGAGCGTGATCCTGGGAGCCAGCCACAGTTGGTTGGCAATCTGTTCCTTCAAAGGCTCTGCTTTGGGTTCCTGCCCTGACTTCCCGCAATGATTGTTTGAGATCTGGGAGTATAAGTCAAAATACCCTTTTCCTTCCCACATTGCTTTGGGTCCGAGTATTAGATCACAGCAGCAGAATGAAACCAGGACAGTCTCCCATCTACCTGCGTGTCAGGTTTTCAAACTGAGATTCTAGGAGTGGGAGAAAACACGTGATACTTGGAGACCCAACCATACAGTTCCATTTAAACAATGTGCATTTTTGTTTGTTTGTTTGTTTTGTTTTGTTTTTCTAGGCAGGGTTTCTCTGTGTCACAACCCTAGCTGGCCTAAAACTAGTTCTTTAGACCAGGCTGGCCTCGAACTCACAGAAATCCAACTGCCTTTGCCTCCTGAGTGCTGGGATTAAAGGTGTGCGCCACCACTGCCTGGCTTGATTTCATTTTTCTTTGTGACTCCATAATATACCACCGTGTATACACGCTGTTAGGATTCAGGTGTTATGCTGGCTTGCCTTGTCATCTTGCAGGATGTGCCCAGGCCGTGCCCTGGCCAGCCCAGGGTCCTAGATACAAAGATCCCTTTAAGAGAAGCTCCACCCACTCTCAGTTACTCCCCCTCCCCCACCCCAGTTTCTTCTGAAGAAGCAGTTCTCAGTCTCTCTCTTCTCTCTCCTCTCTCCTCTCCTCTCTTCTTTCCTCTCCTCCCTCTGTTCCCCCCACCACCTTCCCAATACTAATAAACTCTATACCCAAAATCTCTTTGATTGACGTATTCTGTTTTCCCTTCCAGCATTCCTCACCCACCATGGGACCCACCAAGGTCTCTCTGGCACCATATCTTACACAGGCTACATTGTCTTTATCCCTTCACCTGCTGCTGGGTATCCAGGCTGATTCTGTGACTTACCTGTTGGGAATAGTGCTGTAGAAAACATGACTGGGCAGGTGCCTTTCTTGGAAGTTGACCTTCGCGACCTTTGGGTACATATCCAGGGGTAATCTAGCCCTATCATATGATAGTTCTATTTTCTGTGTTTTGAGGAACCTACATTCTGATTTCCATAGTAAAAGAACTAAATTTTTGCATTCCTACCTGCACTGTAAAATAGGGTTGCTGTAACCATTCTGCCTAGAATTCAATTTTTGATAAAAAACGGTATGATTTGTGTAATCCGATTCAAAGTTTTCAAACGTTCCCAGACTTGTTTATTCCTTATTGACACATTTGTCAACTCTGGTGTATATATGGGATCTTGACATGTTTTGTTCACAACGTCTTTGGGACAGACTAGTCAGTTAAGTTTGGCAGCCACATGGTGGCCTGGTGCACTGCTGGTCACGTGTGCATAGACCTGTGTCTCTTATCAGTACCACCACTGGCCTGAAGCAATGCAATTAGACGCTCACCAAAACGTGAGCCAACTCCAACTGACTGACGCTACTTTTAAAAATAATATTACTTTCCCTTAAAAGAGGCAGTGTGTTCATTTATATTCGGGAAGGCATTCCTTCGTCTCCTGGGGGATCACTAACAGTTTATGTACTGGTTGCTTTGAGTAGCACTGCCCAAGTACATTTAAAGTACAACACACTCTAATGTAGTAGACAAAACGTCGGGTCCTGAGGACAGGCTGGCGTGAGTGATTCACGGCTCAGCCACTGTGAAGTCAACTGGCCTCACAGGTTGCAACAAAAGCAGGCTTATAATGAGTCAGATCAAAGAAAGGGGACAGAATCTGATTTTGGAGTGCTTGGAGTTGATGAAGCCCAAGTCAATGAAATCCTTCATAAGCGCATACACACACACACACACACACACACACACACACATTAGCTACACACAGTGGGAGAGGAGGTGGTGAGTGAAGGATTTGATGCAGAGAAGGGGCTCAGAGCCTACTTATTCAGTAACCGATTACAACACTGGTCGCAATTGTAATATAGCAAACAATGTATTTTATACATAATACAATTCTTATTCTAGTCAATATTTACATTCTTATTGCCCTCCACTATTCATTTTAGTAGCCTTATAATTTATTAATAAATCAGGGAATTTCCTGAAGTCCTATCATGTGTGAAATAGTTCTTGAATTGCATCAGTATGCTTTAGGTCATGGATAAATTCAGTTAATCCCAGTATGAGTCATGGTTTGTGTATGGAGCCACTGTCATTTATGTAACAATCAGTTAGTTGGCAGTGTCTCGAGCATGAACGGTAAAAATAAATGCACAGAGGAGAAAATGCTAATCTGAAATTTAATCACCTTTAACCTCAGATTTATTTACCCAGCAGGCAAACTGTATCCTGAATAGGCAAATAAAGAAGCTTGAATTTCATTTGCCTCTTTTCTCAAAGCTCAATTTTCTAGAAACTTCTGTAGTAGTTAAGTTATCAGGGTCTGCATAGCACTTCCCATAAGAGTTGGACTCAGGGGTACACTTAAACGGTGTGTAGAAATGACGTGTTACATTTGGTACAGACCCCGTTCTCAAAAAACATGGACATGCTGTGTTTAAGCTTTGAGTCCCCCATATAGGTGTTTCATATTGCTTTACTGTAGACAAAATCATATATATGCCGATATTGCTGAACCAATCAGCAGTTCTTTTTCCTGTTTTTCCCTACAATTGCCTCATCTTGTATCCTGTCCCCATGATTTCCTCAGGCCAATTTATCTTCCCCAGTGACAAAGTTTCTACATGACCAATATGATTGTGACACTTCCTTAGAACCCTCCTATCAGCTGCCTGTTGCGTCCAGCCTAAGACCTAAACTTCTTGGCATGTTCTGGTCCTTTCCTTTGTCTGCATCCTTTCAAGTCACACTGTTGCTTAGTCTTTTGTTTGTAACTGTTCAGTTATCTTAGGACCATCCTTGTGTTTCTAGACAGCTCTTCTCTCAGCAAGAAAATATCCTCTTTCATCATCTTTCTACAGAATTGCTTTATTCCAAAGTCCTTCCCTACATGCCTCCTTTAGTAGCATCGCTTAGAGTTCAAGCTCTTATCTCTTGGTGACGCAAATATTCTAATGAAATGATTAGTAATCATCTACAAGCATTCTCTAAAACTGTGATCTCCTTAAGGACACAGAGCATTTTTTCTTTGACTTTCTCTGGTCAAAGCCTGAATCAGACCCTGCAGAGAACAGGTGTTCAATGAGGAGCAGATGCTACATGCTCTAGGTCCCGAACCCAAACCCCACACCTGGACATCTGAATAATGCCCAAACAAAATGTCAGCTAATCTCTCTGTGAAATCCGTAGCTTCCTAGGCCAATTCTGACTCACGGTGGACAGTTTGGGCTCCCAATTTGGGTGGTTTCAGTGGCAAAGGAGTAGAGTCAACAGACAATACTACCCACCAGTCTGGGAGAGCCACTCTCTGTATCTTACTTTGGGTCTTCAACAGTGTTCTGTCCAACTTGTTTTATTGACAATTTTGTTTTACACCAGTAGAACACAGATGTCACATGGGGGAACAATTCTTAAATAGTCTGCACCACTGACTTGTGCCATATCAGGAAAAAGGGCATTATATTCTTTTATAAAAGTCATCGTTAACAATAGTGATATAGTTTTCAGGCACATCACAGCACACTTGTAGCTGCAATAGGGTTTTCAGTGATTTGGACGGGGCGTATAAATGTTTAGCTCTTGTACTCAGAGGTCTCACTGTTTCAGCGGTCACAGCTGAACTTTGAGGGTCATACCTGGCTAAGTGGTGTCCCTGTTCTTCTCCCATTCTTTAGGAGTAACACTAGAGACCACAAACAACACAGGAAATGCCTATTTAAGGTTGCTTTCAGACACAGCAGTCCAGAAACTATACCCCACATAGAGTATGAATACCACAGGGGAAGGGAGAAGAGGCCAGACAGACCCTTAAGCCTTGGACTAAGGGCTGAGACTGAAGCCTGGAGAAGCACAGCATTATGTGAGGGCAGAAGTCAGTAGTTGAAGGGTGGAGATGAACCCACCAGTAGCTTTATACAGTCAAGGGCTGGGCCTACACCTGGTCTACTCTTTGAAGAAGGATCTTAATCTTATGGAAAATTATTCAAAATAGAGGCAACCACATCCTCAAAAAGGGAATATCTCCAGATGACGAATGGAACCAACTACACAGTCTGTTCCCCATGGCTGCTGTGATGGAAAGGACTCAGCCTTCTCTACCCTGGCCATGTAAGACTGATATTTCTTTGAATTTCCTCTTTTGAAGCCCAAAGAATTAGAAAATGAGTAGCAAGCATCGGAAGTTGACTAATTATTCTTAGATGGCATTAGGAAAGACCTATGGAACATTTTATTGATTTTATGCTTGATGTTTCTTTTAATTTTAATTATTTTACAAATAACATAAAAATGTATATACTTACAAGGTATCATTTTAAATTTAAAATTTCCAAATTCTTCCTTACTTCCCCAAATAAAGGGTTTCTCTTCCTGAAGCAGATACTGTGTCTAATGGACCAGTCACCCTACTCCTCCACCCACCACCAGGAAA
>LOEQ01004434.1:43540-60896 GCA_001685075.1 Bramus lutescens
CTTCCTCCCAGACTCCAAGACTCTGAAACACTTGGCGCTATTATTCTAACATTCCCCAGATTATAACAAGAGCGCTGAGGAATCCTCAGACGTTCTGAGGTGATGGCCTCCCTGTAGGGACATATCTGTGCTGAAAGCTGCTGTCTGGGAGTGCAGGGCAAAAATGTGATTTTATCTCTCAAAGAAAAAAAGAAAAGAAAAGAAAAGAAAAAGTGGCAGGTGAAACCCAGCGGCTTTTGCTGCTTCCCAGAAGCTGGCAGCTTCTTCAGCTCTGAGAAGACAATGGACTCATGGAAGGAGCTCACAGGGGCAAACAGACTCCCCCAGGTGGGACTATTACCCATGATGAACTGGGAATTAACCAAAGGACAGTCTGAGTTCTGAGACAGGAAATCCTGCCCTTAGAGTGGATAATAAGTGAGGCAATGGCCGGACTGTGGAAGGACTCAATTTGCCCATCTGTTTATTGGGCACACATTTGACACCCTGCCATCATGTTCTTGGGAGTGCTTCCTCTTCCCACCTCTGCTGTCTCGGCATACATATGGGTCTCACCATCAGCAAAATCCTTCCACGCCTCACATAAACACCACCATCAGATTACCACACTGTGCCAAAACAGACCCCCGGGTGGGGCTGAGAGTGCAGCTCAGTGGGTAGAGCACTGCCTAGCATGCAGGAAGCCCTAGATTTGAGCCTGACCACTAAGTAAACTGGGGGGTGATTACACACTCCGGAAGTGACGTCATAAGTTCACGGTCATCCTCAGCTACACAGCAAGTTCAACAAAGCCTGGGCTGAACAAGACCGTTTCAGAAACAACAACAAACTGAAACAACCCCCCCAGACTCTTGCAGATAACACTTCTCATTCGCAAACCCCATAATGGACACAGACATATGAACGCACACAGATCAGTCCCACAGACAGCCTCCAGCTCTCTCTGCACGCATGGTTTATACTCAGCAGCTTCTCATGGAACCAGACTAGGCCCAGATCCTCCCGGAATGAGATGCTGTGACATCATCCACTGCCCACCCACCAACCCTGCTTGTACTGGCGTAGGCTACAGAAGCATCAGAGAATAGGGTGGCCAGCTTATCTGGATGCACCAGCATCCTGGAACCTCATTAGTCTTTCCTAAAACCCAGAGGTCGGCTACTCTCTGGGGAACTCATTTTGGCCTCCTGAGTCCCAGGAACACCCATCTTATCAGCAGTGCAGGCCTCTGGGCAACAGTTTGCTGAGGTCCCCTGAACAGGCACCCTGACATCCTGGACACTGCTCAGCCACTGGTCACCGCCTCTTCTCTCCTCAAGCTCTCTTCCAGAAGAGGATGGTGCTTAGGCCCTATGGGTCCAGAGCGCTCAGCACAAAGCCTGAAACCTGAGCAGAAAAACCAAGACAGGCAGAGCCTGGATTTCAGAAGACACTTACCCATACCTGCTCTCAAGGCAGGACCCCCTGTCTGAAAGACTGTCCCTCGCCAGCTGCTCCACCTTAGGGCTCCAGTGTGGGGATTTGATTTTAGCCATCGTGGGCATTATCAGACACCCCTCACCCCTGCCCACCTCATTCAGTCCCGTTCTTCAGATCTTACAACAGTTGGGAACCATGGGTCCGGGTCCGTCTGTGAAGAGGAGGACAAAACCGGGAGCTCAGGAGATGCGGGCAGGAGGGATTCTATCTGTCCGCAGCTCATCCCTTCCTCTCTGTGAGGACTCTTCCTGGACTCACCGTAGTGATGACCAACATGGCTCCCAGCTCCAGGCTTCCACCCTAAACTGAAGAAGGCTATGCATGAAGCCAGCATCTTTGGTCTTGAGCTCTGGAATTGAGTCCCACTGCCATCTGGGCCAATTTAAGAACGGCTCAGTCCCTGTGCTGTGCCTGGAGCTAGAGCTGGAGGAGGGGCACCATCCTCCTAGAGAAAGTAAAGCCCTCACGCTCATCAGATGCCTGGAATGGACCCACAGCCAGAACAGTGCTCCGGAAGCTGTGCTCTTCAAAGTTGAACGAGTGCACAGATCTCTTGGGGTTCTTGTTTTAATACATATTCAGTTTAATAATTCTTGGAGTCAGCTTTTTAAAAAAATATACATTTGTTCATTTATTTGTTGGAGGTGGGGGCATGACTGTTCATATGTGAGTGGAGGTCAAAGGGCAAATTTATCCAGTCAGTGGGTTCTGAAGGGATGGAACTTGGGGCAGAGAATTAGACAGCAAGTGCCTTTACCCACTGGGCCATCTCACCAGCCCCCAAGAATCAGATTTTTTCCACTTCTCCATGCTGGCACTGCCCTCTTGGGAACCACACCCAGGGTACCAAGCAAAGGTCTGACAACAGTTGATACCTCTTTCAGGTGTCTGTAATGCTTCTGCAGTAAGTAAGGGCAAACTCAGCACCTGATGGGACCGGTGTCACAAAAACCTTCCTGCACCCTAAGGCCAGTCGCTTATCTTAGAGTGGCCCTCACTCTGTCAGATGGCAGGCAGGACAATTGTTCCTTCTCATTCCTGTTGTGCAGATGAGAAAATGGGGGCTCAAGTACCTTGTGTGGCTTTCTTGAGTCACCCAGCTGCTTTGAACAGGCACAGACAGGACTACATCCCACATCCTCACAGGACCCTCTTCAGGCTTCTTTCTGGAAGTTTCTGAAAGTCTGCCAGGCAAGAAGAAAGAAGTAGATCACTATGTATGGGCACACTTCCCCAGGGTCGGAAATTTCCAGGGTGCAAAGTGGAAAGCTGTGTCATCAAGACCTCGTGACCTCCTGGGTGCTGTCTGAAAATCAAAGTCCCAAAGGCCAAAGGTCGTCTAATGCTCTACCTCCCACTGCTGCTGGGGCTGTTATTAACCTCTGTCTCTTGTTGGTTCACTCCTTCATAACCTCCCAGAGGCTGTTGTTCACGGTTACCCTCTCACCCAGGGTGGGGCCCGTCACACCTGAGCTGCAAGTAAGATAATGTGGGAACCAGTACCTCCTCAAAGAGTTGGGCGCTACAGTTCGTAATTTTCAGGACTCCTTGGAGCAGGCATATGTGTATGATCTAAATGTGCTCCTGGCTTCTAGAGGCAGGACCCCACTTGCGATGGGTTAAATTAATTCATGGGCTGAACTCCTAGTCCGTGGCACCTCAGGATTCAGTCTTGCATGGAAATGGGGTCTTTGCAGGTGTGGTTGGGTGAGATGAGAACAGGACACTCATCCACTATGCCTGGCATCTCTGTAAAGAAAAACACAGGGGTACCACTCTGAGAACATAGAGTGAAGATGGTGGCAGAGCAAGTACCTCATAGATATGTTTCAACAGCAGAAATGAGCCTACACAAACAAATGCTGGTCGACCAGCAGAAGCAAGACAGCAGTGCAAAACAGTCTCCCTCAGCGCCTCAGAGGGAGCCAGCCCTGGTGCCACCTTGCCCTCAGCCTCCCGACCTCCAGAGCTCTGAGACGATTTGTCTGTTGTTCAACTCTTCCAGTCTTGTTTGCCTTTTTGGCAAACTTGCTTGGCTCACCTGTCATTTTGAAAGCCTTGCTGGACCAAGGGAGACTCTCACAGTTTGACACTTAATTATTCCTCTAATTGTGCTGTTATGGTGATTGCGGTTTTCGGGTGTCTCGAGGGCTAGGCTATGCCTCTTGTTTTCTTTAGTCTGAGGAACCCAAACCTATTTACTAAGACAACAAACCTGCATTGGCCTGACCAAACTTCTGGTAAGTATTGATTAATGGTACACACGGGTTGATTTATTGCTGCACACCTCCCAGAAGTACCCCGAGAATACTCCAGGCAGTAGAACCCCTACCTTCCTTACACTGAAGTAATTGTACCTCAGAGCCAGCCCACGAGAGTAGAGTTTCTAGAACTTTCCAAAAAAAAAAAAAAGTTCAGAAATTGGGTGAAGAAAGGTTTTCAGCCATAGGCAAGGGAGGTTCTGAGTTATGAACAGTATGGGTCCAGTATGTAGTTCAGAAGGTAAGATTTGGGGTCGGCAGGAGACTGAGGATGGCCTTAGAAGCCCCCTCTTCTCCCTGTCTTTCTCTCTTGCCCAGATGACAGTTTCTGACTTGTTAACAAGTTGTGCCCTGAGAGTGGCTGGGCAGCCTGGGGAGGGTAATGAATCACCAGCTTCTCCGTGGGAAGCATCACAAAGGCCAGCCCAGCCCAGCCACTCCTAGTGCACAGACCCCACCCTTTAGCACACACATCAGGCAAGCAGTCACACTGCCACTGAGCCTGGTCCAGGAAGAAGCCCTCTGAAATGACGTCCTGTGGGTGTACAGAGCCTCGGCCGCTCCTACTTTGGCACCACGTTCCCCTCTTCCCATCAGTTCTCTGACTACAGTGTTCAGCACGCAGGGTCCGGGGCAGCAGTTCTGAGGTTCACCCTCTAGACTCTTCACTGCTCCTCACTAGCACCCCGCCCCTGATCTGGGTCTCCCAGGCTGGCCCCAAACTCACTGTATAGCTGAGAATGACCTTAACCTTCTGGCCTTCCTCCCTCTGCTCAGGGGGTGCTGGAACACAGCATGGGACATTGTGCTCAGTATTGCAGTTCTGGGGACAAGTCTGGGACCCTGTGCATGTTAGGCAAGCATTCTGCCAACTGAGCTGCAACGCAATGCTCCACCTGCCCTCTTTTCCTATGCAGGACCAGATCTAGGTTTCCACCTGACTCCGGCACCGGCTGCTGTGGCCTTTGCAAAGTTGCTTTACCCTCTTTGGACCTCAAATTCCTTAGCTGTAAAAGAAGGCCAGCCATAAATACTTACCCCGTCCTCTTGAGATGAAGTTTAAATGAGAGCGCTTACGTCGCCATGCTTGGCATAGCGAGCAGCTCTCTCAGCTCACATACCGTTGTTCTGTGACGGCAAGTGATGAACATCCTGGGCTTGTATAGCGTGGCAGAACGCTGATTCAGAAACCAGGATGCACATTCCAATCTATTGCAAAGCTAGGAGATATGACATCAGTTTTACCTGCTTTACTGAAATCTCGCAGCCTGTGACTTTTTTTCTGAGGAATTTGCACTGATACGAGGCAGCTCATTCATCCTCCAAATATGTTCTGAGCACCTGCTAAGGAGGTGACGTGTTCTTGGCAGTTCTCAGAGCAGAACTGGAGGACGTGAAAGAGAAGAGTTTTGGGCCAGCGCCCAAACTCAGGAAGTTTCCTTTAATGTTTTCCCCTAGGTCATGGCGGATTCTTCACCCACCTCTCCAGACTGGGCCTAGCATTGCCTCAGGGAATGGCCAAGGAGCTGAGGCAGGAGAGGTCTGTGCCAAGGTTTGGACCAGCCTTAGAGCTGGGATCCCAACTTTTTTTCTCCTAATTCTTGTGAGCATAGGAAAGCCAATTATCCCCATGGAAACTCAGTTTCCTTCGTTAAATAATGTAATTCCTAGGTCAGACTTTCTAGGCTTTCAGCTCTGTAACTGCCTCTTAGTAATTGTATTCATTCATTCATTCATTCATCTATCCATTCATTCATTCATTCATCCATCACACACTCTCCTAACTACCCAGCATTGTTGAGACTACTCTTTTGGGATCTGTGGAAGGAGCTGAGAAGATAAGGGAAAATGAGAAATGCTGCCTCCAAGACCCCAGAATCCAACAGTGGAGAAACCTGTTTCCCTAACACCCTTCCATGTGCTGATGTGAGTCTGGCAATCAGAGGCCATGGGACTAGCTCCCAGCAGGGACTGACCTGTTCTCAATCCAACCCAAATGACAAGTGGCTCCTAGCATCCAGGCAACATGTAGCCTAGCCTCTGGGCAGGTGCCCAGGGTAGACATTCCCCCTCTCTTGGATCACAACCAATGGGAACCCAGCCCTTTTTACCTGAGCTCACCACCCTGTGTTTCCTGTCTCTCAGTAGGTTGGGGTTCTCAAAGAGGGCTGGGTGGGCTCCCCAGAGCAAACTCTTAGTTCAGACAGGAAGTAGGTGGGAGAGCTCCCAGGCATATCTCACCCTTTGAAACAGCAGGGCTCTATAGCAGTCGCCCCTGGAGAGCTCTGCTTACTGCTTTTGGGACAAGTGGCCACTCCTAGCTGCAAGGAAGCCTGGGGGAAAAAAGAGAGAAGTATCTCATAACTGGCTTAGGTCAAAGGTCAGAAAACTTTTTTTCCTGGAAATGGCTAAAATATAAATATATTGTGTTCCACTCGACACATTGAGCGTGACATACATGTCGCAACCGCTCACCTCTGCCTCTGTGGGTTGGCAACAGCCATGTGTAAGCGTGTGCTGCTGTGATCCAGTGAAAGTGTTTACATGCTTGCACACACTCGAATGTCTGGCAGCTTCCACATGTCATAAAATATTATCTTAACTTTCTTCAAAAATTTAAAATAATGTTAAAAATCTCTTTTCTGGAGCTAGAGAGATGGTTTCTTGGTTAAGAGCCGTGGCTGCTCTTCTGGAGGACCTGAGTTTTATTCCCAGCACCCATCTGGTGGCCTACAAGTGTCTGTAACTCTGGTGCCAGGGGATCTGATGTCCTCCACAGGGCACTGAACACTCACGGTAAACATATGTACATTTGGGCAAAACACTCATACACATTTTTTAAAAATCTAAATATTTTGAAAATCTATTTTCAGGGTCTGAGGCAGAGCTCGGTTGCTAAGTGCATTGCTTCAGCATGCACAAGGACCTGAGTTCCACCCACAGTATCACGTAAACTGGTGTGATGGCACAGCATGCAATACTCAGCCACACAGGAATTTGAGGCCAACATGGATTTTAAAAGGGACTGGTTTTTGAGTGGGGAGGGGCATACAAAAGGAACACTGGGCTGTGGATGAGCGGATGTGCCTTTATGTCATGACTTGGGACTTAAATTCTTGCCAACTTCTGTCGTTCATCCTTAAGCGAGACTCTCCCTCCATAGCTCAGGCTTTCCTAGAGTCCTTGCTCTTCCTTCTCTCACACGGTCCATTGCATAGCTGGCCTGCCACGACTCCCAAATACACCAGCACTCTAGCGGGAGAGTCAGGCATCCCCACCCACACAACATTCCAGAAACACATCGCTCCCCATTCCCGAGAAGAACCCCAAAAGTTTCCCTGTACATCCTGTTCTCCTTGTCCCTTTCAAACTGAGTAATTAAACTCAGCACCTCGAAGGCGATTAAAAATTAATTTGGCATTCAACAGGCCCGGAAATGAAGTTCAGGAGGAAGCATACATGGAGAGCCCGGCTAGAGGTAATTAGAAAATCGTCCTGCTGGGCAAGAAGAGTTACTAAGTCATTGCCACAGCCTCGGAGAGGGCAGAAGAGAAGGAAAGGTGACCGCTGAGGTTATAGGGTAACTGCTCGCTTACTGTTTGTGGCTGCTGCTAACAGTTGTATTCCAAAAGCTGGTGGTTGACAACAAGGGGTTGTACTGAACTGGGGAGAATTCACAGGTGCGGCTTTGCCCAAGCCTGAGTGCCTCCCCCACTCTGCACGCCCTGTGGTTCTGGTCTGCCCCACCCCCACCCCAGCAGCCTCTGCTCCTTCTTCTCCTCCTTCAGTCTTCCCACGTGCACAGACCTCCCCTGCCCTCTTTGGAACCCAGGGCCATCCCAGCAGGTCCCTCACCTTTTGCCCCGTGTCCAGTGCAGCCTGTGGTTCGTAGCCACTGGCCTCCAAGGACGATTCCCCTTGTACCCCTCCCCCTGTTCTGGGTGTTCTTTCATGTTCCTTGTCTCCCAGGCAACAGTCCCTACTGCTTGAGATGCCAGCCTGGAAGCTGATATTCCGGGATGCAGCAAAAGGGCGCTTCCTTTTCCCATCTCGGAAGCCACCAGGGGCCTTCACACCTCCAATACCATCCAACTTTCCCATCTGGTGTCTTTGAACACTGTGAGCAGCAGGAAATATCTAGTTAACCCTTGAAAACTGGAACATTTTTGGTGGCTTTCAGGAGCCTATTGGGAAAACTGTTTTACTCCAGGAGATCCCTGAACCCACTGCAAACTGCTTTGAATGAGATGATGTAACTCCTAGGTCTTTCTATGGCCTCCTAGAAGTCTGGGTTGTCTTTAGCTGAGTGTGGCTACTGCATTAAAATATAAATCGAGTAAAATGAGAATATCAGTTCCTAGGCTATATATGTGACCAGTGGCAACTGTACTAGGGAATGCAGATAAAGCATATCTTCCTTCCAGAAAGTTCTCCTGGATGGTGCTCTTATTCTCTTAGACAACAAGTTTTTTTTTCTTTCTTTTTTTTTTCCCTGAGGAACAGTTTTGTTTTTTGAAAGAATAAAAGCTTAAAAATCCTTTGCCAGAACTTTATAAAGATTATTGATGTAACCCCAAATGCAGCATCTACATTGCAGAGAAGAAATACATTCTGGGCTGCGGTGGACCAGGCTTTCTCTTTTGGTCCATCAACCAGCTCCCAAATCATGACACAGACTTATTAGTTTTGAATGCTCAGCTGTTTCTGGGTAACTCTTGTAATTTAAATGAACTGTTTCTCTTTATTTACCCTTTGCCTCAGGGCTTATTACCTTTCTTCTGTATATTTAACTTCATTGTTTCTTTGTGTCTGGCTGCCATCTGCCTGGCTTCTTGCTTCAGGCATCTCCCTTGTTCTCTCCTCTCTTCTCTCTCAAACCTAGATTTCTCCTCCTATTTAGTCTCTCTGCCTACTAGCCTCGCCTATCCTTTCTCCTGCCTACCTATTGGACATTCAGCTTTTTATTAGACCAATCAGGTGCCTTGGGCCTATCCTTTTTTTCTGCCTAGCTATTGGACAATTTTATTAAAAGATGATAAGTTTTAAGAGCATGGGCTTGGAAGTCTAAGGCCCTGGGCAACTCACTTAACTTCCTGAAGCCTCTCCCTGGTTTCTCCGCCTGTAACTGTAGCTGTCCATCTTTAACTGTAGCGGTCTGTCTATAACTGTAGCTATCCAGCTTTAACTGTAGCTATCCGTCTGTATCTGTAGCTATCTGTCTATAACTGTAGCTATCCAGCTTTAACTAGTAGTTAGCTATCCATCTATAACTGTAGCCATCTCAGTGAGTCAGGAAAACCAGAGAAGGAGATCCAGGATAGTGCTCACTCTGCACAGTGCTGGTTAAAGAAAGACCTGGTAAGAGCATCTCTTGACCCTCCCTGGAGGGGCTGCAATGTGGCAACACAGAAAGACAGGATGAAGGAGACCCACTCCATCTATCTCTGCGAGACATGCCTGAAGGCTGTAACGTATATAGCCTTACTTCTTTAAAAAATAAATAAGTAAATAAATAAGTGAATCAGCAAGAAAGGGATGAGATGAAGTGGAAAGCCCTAGAACAGATCCCTGCCCCTCCATCCTCTGCTCCCCCACCTTAGTTCCAAAATTCAAGTGCCTAGTAAACAACTCCAGGTAGATGCTCTTCAGTGTCCCAGAATCAAGAGCCCCAAGTGCAATGCAGGATCTTATACCTTAAATTCACCCGCTCTTCCTTCGTGTCCTAGCTCAGGTTCCTAAGAAACTAGTAATTATATGTGCTGGATCTCCAGAATTTATAATCCTGTGATTTACTGTTCTATAGACAAGGAAGCTGAAGTTCACAGAGATGAGGGTCATGAAGGACCTTGCTCCCTACCACCTCTATCTTCCCCATATATGGTTCATTCCCCTCTCTCCAATTGTGTGCCCAGCACACTATTATGGCCACATCATCTCCTGACTGGATCACAGTGAAATTTCTCTATTGTTCCCCAGTGTCCAGCCAGGCTCCTTCCCACATCCTTCCCAAGTCACAGTCTTCTGTAAAAGCTAGGCATTTAATGTCACCACTTTTCATGTCAAAGTCCCCCAAAATTTTGTTCACCTGTGTGTCTCTGAAACCTGGTACAATCCCCAAACATTTAGCTACATGAATGCATGACTCTCTTGAAATACCCCAAACCAAGATACATCCAGAAGTCTGTGACAGAGGCGAATTGAGGACACCTAGACTTGAAACTTGGGTGACACCTCTGAGTGGAGAGATGGAAGACTTATTGTAACAGAGAAAACATGGGTCAATAAGTAATTCAGGCTTCCTTCTGAGAAATGGTATTTCCACGAGGATAGAGGAAATGGGCTGTTGTGGAGAGTTCCTGGGAACAAAGCCCAACTACAACATGGTGCTCTCCCAGGTGTGTGGGCAAAGGCGTGCCGAGTGCTTCCACGGGAGAAGAATCGCCTGCACCAGCCAGTTCCACAACCACTTTCACTGAGTCAAGGATCCCAGTTTTCCACTTGGACGGTGTTAAGCAAGTCCAAGGTGGAAATCACTTCTGGGTCTCTTCATTCATCAAATATGGCTTATGCTTCAGGGAATGTACCCTGATGTCTAGGCTCTTTCAGAGGATAGTGTCGATTCTCCACTTTCCTTATCCACATGGCACCTTCCTTGGCTGCCAGCCTAGGAGCCAGCAATAGGTCCTGGGTGCTCAGACAGGTCAGTTTTCCCTTCAGAGCACCAGGACTAGAAAACTCCTGTGTTCTTCTATTTTCTGTAACTCTAAACAAAAAAGAAAAGAAAAGAAAATGGGGATGAAGGGACATGTTCTGGTGCACACCTTTAGTTCCAGCACCTAGGAAGCAGAGGCAGGAAAACCTCTGTGAGTTTGAGGCCAGACCAGTCTGCAACAAAGCTCCAGGACAGACAGGACTACATAGAGAGAGCCTGTCTACAAACAAAACACAACAACAATAACAATCAGCTAAATTAATTTTTTTATTTCTGTTTTGAGAAAAAAGAAAAAAAAACCTGGAGTGTGGGCAGTTTACAATGAGAAGTTGATTTGCCTAATGGTTCTGGAGGCTGGGTGTCCAAGACAACGGTGTGAGCAAGTCTCAGCATCCAGAGATGCCACACCTAACACTGCAGAAAACCTCCCCAGTAAGGCAGAGCGGACACGCCAGCTTCTATCTCTTCCCCATCCAATAAGGCTGCCGAGGTTGTCATGAGGGCCACACACACCATGACCACTAATTCACAGGTCTCCCCTCTCTCCCTGTGTATGTGGCTGGGTCAGCTATGGGCACCTATTCAAGTCAGCACAGTCAGAGACGGTGTGACTCTATCCCACGTCTAAACGTGAGCTCTGGTGGAGCCCTGAGAGCTGAAGCCATGCGTCCTGCTGCTGTTTGTGAAGACGACAACCCCAGCCTGAACGTGTCTTCTTGTGGACCTGAGATCTTGAGAGAAATGATGCAATAGCATTATTTGCGCTCGAAATCCAGTCTTATGTAATATAAGATCACTTTAGAGGTCATTTGAACCAAAAAATCTCCATTTACTTTTTTGTTTGTTTCTATTTTCCTTTAAGCCTGCTTGGGACAGAGGTTTCTCATATTTGGGAGTGAAAAGTGTCATCCCTGGTTCAGAAAGTGTCCTGGAGATGTGAAGGAGGAGACCCACGACAATTGGAATCCAAGCCAGGGAAAGAGGTGCAAGGATAGTCAGGATGTGATGGCTGAGTGTCCGTCCATCCTGTGCTTTCTGCACAGCCCAGTGGCCTCTTAACACTGCACTCCTCCCACCCCCAGCCACAGTGGCTCTTCAGTCATGGGGATGAATGGTGCCAGTCTCACAGGCTTTGAAGTTCAAGATGGGGTCTCACTGTCAGGCAATGGTGGCTCCCGACACGTGATTGCCTTCACATACAATCACTTCCATAGAGGAAGACAAGGCAAGGTTAACAGATGAGGTCTGTCTGAACCCTTCACTAGGCTCTGAGCCTCTCTACTCAGTCTTCATAACAACCACGTAGGATGTTGGCCCTGGGATTTAGAGAGGAGAAGGTAACGTGCCCAACATCATGGAGCCACCAAGCCACCAAGCAGAGCTACAACCTACATCCAGGTTGTTCCAAACACATGTTTCTCCTACCACCTTGGCTACTCCCTGAGGACTGTTCTTTGGACCTCTGTCAGGGGAGCACAATAGCCTGGAAGTAGGGCCAGCTGCCTGGCCTGTACAAATATGGAAACAGTGTATCTGTGTAGAACGAGAGGTCAGCATGACAGAGAAAAGACTCCAAGCGGCCTATTTCCCAAGATTCAGAGTCCAACATCACACAAGGCCCTCCCTGGGAAGGGGACAGAGGGACAGAGGGTTGAAATCTGAGCCACCCACGGAAGCTAGAGGAGGCCAGGGTCTTGAAGATTTAGCTGCATTGTGGTAAACAGGCCATCCTTGCGCGCTGTGCCTTACAGGGTGGGTTACACGGAGAGGCCAGCTAGGCACATGATGGAAGATGAGCGAGCACTCCTTCAGAGCAGGGGAGGAGGGTTCTGAGATCTGGGCCTGCTTGTAGGAGGAGGTTGTGTTGTGGTTTGTGTGAGCTTTTCTGTCTCCTTTTAACTCCTCCCTGTCAATGACTGGTAGGACCTGCGCAGCTGATGTCAGGTTGGCTCCTTTCTCTGACTCAGCGGAAAGTGTAGGGTTATTCTAGAGAGCCTCTCACAGTAGGAGCTAGGGCATCCCCACACCAGGCAGGCATGTCCTCTGTGCTTCTTCTATGCCGTGAGTGTCTCTGGGCCACAGAGGTGTGTGGCCTTCTGCCATCAGGATAAGCAGAATTTGGCAAACCTGACCTAGGAGTAGCCCTTGAGTCTTGTCCCTACTTTCATGCCCTCTGGTTCAGCTTCATTCCCTAGCAGGTGAGAAGTGTCCCTCCCATTTTATGGAGAAGGCCTGAGGAAGGAGTCAGATTGCCCATGTAGGGAGTAGGGAGTGGTCTGGGTGTCTGGAATGAGCCCCAGGCTGAGGTTCTTTCAATGAAGTCCATTAATATGTCTATGACTATATCTGGGTGCTGCTGTCTGAGGTTTCTCAGCTAGCTCAACCCTTAGTCTGCCCGGCTCCTTCTGGAAGCCCCTTGGTCACCTGGCATGCCTCATGGCCAGTAAGTTCTTGCTTCTTTGCTTTATGCAAGTCCTCTGTGAACAAGGCAGCCGAGGCAGGGACCTTTGCCTCTTCCCCATGCCTGAGATATTCTCCATCTAAAGTCTTTGCTCTGGCCCGGGTGACCTGCCCTTGCCACGGTGAAATAGCTATGTGCTCTCCACAGAAAGCCAGCAGACTCTTCTTCCTTGCCTGAGTCCCATTTTGCAGTCGGGGTCCAGGGAAGCCCCTCAGCTTTTCTTAGCACCTTCCTCTCTAAGGGAAGTGGAGGAAGGGGCCAGTATTTCCTGTCAGCCTGCCCTTGCTTACACACCTGAGGTAAACACCTTAACTCAGTTCTGACACGATTAAACTCTTGCTATATACCCCTGTCCTGTAACTACTCTCTCTCCACCTGCCAGGCCCCAAAAAAACCACTCTGAGGCTTAATATTAATTACTAACTGTTTGGCCTATTAGCTCAAGCTTATTACTAACTAGCTCTTAAAACTTAAATTAACACATTTTTATTGTTCTAGATTTTACCACAAGGCTTGTGACTTGTTACCTCACATCCTGCTTCCCCAGTGGCTGCTGGTGTCTCTCTGACTCCACCTTCTTTTTCCCAGTATCTTTGCTTGGATTTTCCCCTGGCTCTATTCCGCCTGGCTGCTGGCCAAATCAGCTTCTTTATTGACCGTGGGTAATAAAAACATAGTCACAGCACACACAGGGGCATCCCACATCAGTTCTCTGCATTCTCTAGGGTAAGATTAGGAGATGCCATTCACCTGCCTACAGTCATGGAGTGAAGGGTTGGGAAAATGTCAGGCCAGTCATAGCCAAACCCGTCCTTCATCCTGGTGAAGGCTGGGAAGCCTGCACCTTCTCAGTGAATCTGCCCCCCTGGGGGTGGAACTAGCCTGAGACACAGCTGTCACTGGAGAACAGCTGGAGTAAAAGGCTGCAGAGAAAATAAGGTCTTGGTGACATTGTTCGTATTCCCTGATGAAGCTAAAAGTAGCCACACCCCTTGGACTTCAGTTTCAAGGCCAATAAATTCTGCTGTTGCACTGAACAAGCAGACACACAAACAGGCATACAAAAAGGCATTCTTTCTGCTACAAACCAACATCTAGGCCTAGAGTGTAGATTTGGAACCCTCCCTTCCCTCCCACGCCATCCCAGCCTTTCACCAAACTTCCTCCTCAGAGGCCCATCTACCCACATGCAAATTAACTTGTAAATAGACACCTAGGGCCTTCCACAACTAGCCCACAAGCATCTTTGTGTGGCAACAGCTACGTGTACTATACAGAAAGCGTGTCCATGTTCGACTTAGGAGAGAAGAGGACAGAGACGAGAAAGGCAGTCAAGAAAGCAAGGCTCTCCCCATCCCCCATGCAAAATGATTCTGAGCCCCATATACTTCTGGGTCTCTGGAAAGATGGCGCCCACACGAAGCTCAGCCAAGAAAGGCTTCCACCCTGGCTTAATTTTCTGAAACCCTTCTTGTGCCAGTTGGAAGGGTGGCCTGGAAGAGGAGAGACCTCTGACCAAGTCGCTGTTTGTTTATTGATTGACTTTTTTTTTTAATTGACCCCTGGTCCAGGATGATTAATCATTGAGCTAAGAAGTCTCTTGACCTCACTTATCATCATGTTCCCTTTCCCTTTCTGAGCAGGGTCTTGACAGGGTGATTCAGGCCCACATTCCCCTCATTCCTGCCATGCTGTTCAGCTCTTCCCTTGCCCTGCGTGTTCTATGGGCCCATATTATGTACAGTCTAGGCTGTTCCCACAGCCAGCTCAGTCAGTGTCCCCGGATGCTGGGGAGGCAGACGGCTCAGTTCCTAGCATCTCCTGAAAGAGCCAAAGCCTCAGACTATAGCTGCTGGGGTTTATCCGTGACGTGCCAAAAAGGACCTCCCTGGGCCTCATAGTCCTCCCTGGGCATCAGCTTCATTTCTTTCTGCCCCAAAGAAGAGAAATAAAAATTGGAGAATGCCCACTGTCCATAGACCCCACCTGAACTCTGAGTTCTGGGTGACACAGCCCATACTGTTTACAGCCCCGCTCCAAACTCACTGCCACTGCTGTGGAGAACCCAGTCCCTCCTCTCTTCCTTTACCCAGTAAAATGTTTTCAAACTGGAGGCTACCAGGCCACCAGCCAACCATAAATTCTTTGGTTCTTTCAGGTCTAAATCAAGCTGTGCTCAGCTAGAGTTTCCCTCCCACAGGCTTCCAGCCATATTTGGAAGTAGAGCAGGGAAGCCAGATAGGAAATGGTTACCTGTGCTTACAGACCAGCCATACAGCAAGAGCTGACTCAGCAATGCTGAGTCACTGAGAGTAAGCACAGTGCACCTGCAACCCCAGGCTCCTGAGCAAGGGTGTCTGAAAGAGAATAAAATGGCAGGACTCTCCCAGAGGGCCCTGAAGCAGGCCGGGAGCCTCCACGAGATAGTCATTCTCTTCCTACAATTAAAACAGAATACATTATTGTTGTTATGAAGTGTTCATAGTAGCATTACTCTGAGGCTGTGGACCAAGTCTGGAGGCATACTCTATTTTAAAATAAACAAAAACTAAGGGGACATGGGGGACCACGAGGGACTGCAGGGAATGTTCTCTGGCAGGGAACTCCATGAGAAGAAAGAGGCTTTTAGAGTCAAGTCATTCAGGCTGGGGACAGTGGCTGAGCAATGGGCATGGGGCCTCAGGCCTCCAGTGCAGAGTCTCCAGGGTATTAGTGGCCGAATCTGGACCACCCAAACCTCGGACGAACGACGTCCAGCCCAATGCCTAGGTAACATTTTTGTTGACTGAAGTTTGACCTGACCATGACCTTAGACCTTGAAGAATAGTTCTCAGCTTGCTGCTCCAACCTTCTGACCCGTCACCTCACCAAACACCTGTGTATCCCAGGGCGCTGTACCTTCTGGTATTTATTTGTTTCTTTATTACTAGTCCCGGTACAAACCATAAACTAAATGAAAGCCAAAATAGGATCTTTTGGGTTCTATGCCGGATAGTAGGGAATTAACTGTAGACTTGAAGCTTGCACAGCCTGCTCTCTGGTCCCTGTTCCCTTACTCACGTGTCCCTTGACCTTAATCACGTGACTCCTCTTCCTTGGCTCTGAAAAGCAGAGATTAGAATTAATGACCACATCACATGGTTGGCACAAGGAACAAATAAGACTGTACAGAACACGTAACATTGTCCTTGGCACATAGGAAATAGTTAATAGATATTAGAGAAAACCATCCCCCAAAAGGTAGCAGCCAAAATCGAAACAAGAAATAAGCAAACAAACAGAAACCCTCATTTTTAACCAGGGTTGGGGATATGACTCAGCCCATAAAGCTTGCCTGGCAGGGGCGGGGATCTGAGTTCTGGTTTCTGGAGTCCACATAAAAAGCCAGGTGTAGGTGCATACCTGTAATCCCAGCAATGTGAGGTGGGACACAGAGACAGGCAGAGCCTGGAAGCTCACAGGCTAGCCTGATGGTCCTGGCAAAGCTCCAGGCCAGTGAAAGCCCTTGTTCCCGAGGACCCACACCTGAGGCTAATGTCTGACCTCTATGCTTGCTCCGCCCGCACGTTCCTTTACCCACACAACAAAACAAACCGTAATGACTTAATTTTTCACAGTTCTGTGGGTGACAACCAGGGTGACTTGTCTCTAAGATATTTAGGCTGAACTCACTCCAATTTTTGGCCTATTGTCTCATCTGTGCAACTGTGGCCTCAGCCATTCAACGAGTCACTGATTGAGGCTATCCCTTGGGACATCACCATGCGCATTCTCCATGTGCCTTCTCCAGAGGCTAGCTGGGGCTTCTAGAAAGTCAAGTATCACTTATACGATGTTAGTCAAAGCAGGTGAGTCCAGAGACCAACGATGAAGAAATGAGGTAGTTTTTGTTAGAAGGCAGTACTAAGACTTACTAGACGACATCACTGCCATTGCCATTACCAACATCATGTGTGTGAGATAGTGGTGTGGGCACATATGCCGTGTGTGTGCGTGTGTGTGCGTGTGTGTGTGTGTGGCATACAGGAAACTNTGTGTGTGTGTGTGTGTGTGTGTGTGTGTGTGTGTGGCATACAGGAAACTTTTGAGAGCCCATCCATTATAGGATCCAGTGATACAACGCAGAGTCATCAAAAGGAAGTGGTAAGTGTTCTTACCTGCCCAGCCATCTCTCAGGTGCTGTATGTGGATGTTTCTTTTCTTTAAAAAAATTATTTTTAATTACATGTAGATATATGTGAACAAGTGCTTCTCTGTGTCAGTGTCTAGGGAGACCAGAAGAAAATGTCAGATTTTCTGTAATATACCTGATATGGGTGCTGAAAATTGAACCCCAGTCCTCAGGAAAAGCAGCCAGGAAAAGGCGCCATTCTGTAGTAATAAGGGAGTGGGCCTGCTTTTCGTCCAGCCCAGCTCCCGCACGGCTAGCTCATACCCCGAAAT
>LOEQ01004435.1:3539-28028 GCA_001685075.1 Bramus lutescens
GGGGGAATACAGAAAGCATCAGCATCCAAAAAGGAGGCCTTGAAAACAGAACCATGGAAAAATGTGGATGGGTGGATGCATGCATGCGTCTGTCTGAGCCCACAGCTAGTGTTGTTTGGTGGCTTCTGGTTTCCATACAGTAACTTCTGTGACATTTTAAGAAAATCAAATGGATGTTTGTGTTGGAAATGAGGTGCTAGTCCATTCTTAGTCTGGCATGGAGCTGGGGAATATTCGAATTGGGAGGGTCAACTTGTTTCCCAAAAGAAAATAGCCTTATTTATAAACTCCCACTTAGAACAAAGCAACGACTGTAGTTTAGCCCGGATGTTCAGCATCCCTTAAAACCAAGTACCACAAACATACCGTGTAAAATGAAAGGACTGCAAGAGAGGAGATAAAATATGGAGTCGGGAAGGGAAGCTTTGGAAGGAACACTCATGCTGCACACACGCGGTTGGCCCTCGGCTCATTCTCCTTCCCATGCTTTCCCAGGGGTTGGCTGGGGCCGTGAAGCATCCTAGTCAGCACAGGAGTGTTGCAGAGGCAGAAGTCTGTGCCTACTAGCACAGACCAGTTTGGTGGATTGGTTACTATAGCAACTGTACCATTCCTGTCAGTGGCAATTTCTTTAATCTCTCTCTTTTAAGGCTTTCTCGGGCATCTGTTCCAAAATGACAAAATGGAGAAACAGAGGGATGACACAGGAGAGACACAGGAAAGGTCAGATGTATAGTGTAAATATCCTAAACAGTTTTGTTGCATACTCCACGAGACCTAAACATCAGACAAACACAGGTTCAAATCCCACCTCAGTCTTGTATATGCTGTCTCTACCTTGGGTAATTGATTTAATCTATTTTCAGCTTTTTCTATTTACAAAACATACATAATAGTAGCCACGTTGCTTCAAGGCTGAATGTTTGGGCCTTGAATGCACAACATAGGTATCTTGGCCTATGAAGCCTGGCCAAGAAGTCTTGAGTCTTCAGTGGGCTTTATCTTATGGAAGAAGCTCTATATGTGCACACCATCTATTTAGTTGTGTTTCTTTTCACTTTTAGGTAGGACACATAACTATCTAGCACAAAAACCATAGCCTCAGTCCCATCACTGTGCTGCCAGCAAGATGCCTTTGTAGAACATTGCCTGTATCTCCCATTGTCTCTGTATTTATATTATCTTCGTTTTATCCACCTTTAAGTTACCAGAAGTGCCCTGGTTCATCCCACAGTCAATTCTGTCCTCTTGATCTATGTTGGCAGTCAGAAACACTGGACAAACCATGGCAGCTTCATAGATAACGGGTTTAATAAGTTGTAACTTACACAGTGTATGTACAATTTGCCCATCCAAAGTAGATCATTTGATGGCTGTATTGCGTTAGAAGTCATCATCACAACTAACTTCAGCACATTTTAATCATTCCTCTCACTCCTTGAAGAATCCCATACCTGTTTGTCATTGGTCCTCATTGCTCACGAGCACTGCCTCCCTACCCACAACAAGGTGAGGATCCAAATACTGTACGACTATCACCTGGAAAATCTAGCTGTGATTCTTTACGGTGCCTAACCACCAATCTAACTTTGGTTTTCATAGATTTGTCAGTTCTGACATCTCACTTAAGAAAAATGGGAAAATACATAGTCTTTGATTGGCTTTAATGTGGCATAGCATATACATATATCTGTATTGTAACATGCAATATATGTTAGTTTGTATGTTATAATGTACAATTGTAATACATTAGTCCTTTTTATACCTGAACAGAAATCTGTTGCAAGCATATGCCAGGCTTTGTTTTAGGCTAGTTGATAGACATTTGGCCTGTGCAATTACGAATTACACTGCTATACGCTCCCATGTACACATTTTTATGGAGCTACGTTGTTGGGTTTTTTGTTTTGTTTTTAATATTTGTTTTACTTTATGTGTATGCACATGTGTCTGAGTGTATGCATGTGCATCACATGCATGCCTGTGATTATCACAAGAGGCATAGAGTTCCCTGGAAATGGAGTTAACAGAGACATGGAGCTGCCAGGTGGGGGAACCTGAGTACTCTGAAAGAGCAGCAAGTGCATTTGACCATTGTGCTCCAGGCCCTGGACCTGTCTATGTTTTTAATCAGCTATGAGTAGATTTGCTTCTGTCTCATAGAGTACCTCAGCTGCTAAAACAAGGTGAGACTTTGGAGGGGCTGTGTGCCATTTTGCATGTGTTCAGCAGCGTGTGAAGTGCAGTTTGTCCACAACCTCAGCCACACTTGCATCTTTTGCTGTTGACGCCCTGGTGAGTGTGAAATGCTGAGTCACCATGCTTGGTATTTCCTTACAGGCCAACACACTGAACACCCTTCATTTGCATGCTGCTCACACAGTCTCTCTGAGAAATGTCTGTCCAGGTCCTTTGGTCATTATCTGGCTGTGGTAGTTGTCTTTTCAATACTGAGCTCCCGGGGTCCTCACTTATAGACCTGAAGTCGCAGCTGAGGCACCTTTCTGCAGGAATTGGAGCTTGTTGCTGACAAAAGTTGCAAAGAAAATTCATGTAGAAGTGCTGTGGACATTGACCTATGGGCTCCTCTTTGGCGCAGGTGACTATCAAAAATATTGGTGTTCAGTGTGACCACAAAAACCGTTCATGACCGATGCTGGTATTGTTTGTTGTGTGATTCGGCCATTGTATTTCTCAAGTGCTAGTCTTAGCTAACTTAGCAGAGCTTTAATTGAAAAATAAATTATTTATCACACAAATAATTTACTTAAATGCCCTTAAAGACACACAAGTATTTATTCCAACAATATTTGTGGAATCATTATTCTAGAGAAGTGAAATTTGACCACTGAGACTTATGAGACTCACTCCAGGTTAAGAAGAAATAATGTCAAAAGAAAACAAAATTAAATCCAGATTTTCTGAGTTTAACAGAGATGCAGAAACATTCCTTGTGGGTACCAACAAAGAAAGGCAGAACTCTAAGCTTTTAGTGGCGGCTGACCCCCCTGCTGACAGCTCCTCACCCCCCATCCCCACCCCAGTCTACCAAGGCACGTGCTGAGCTGGAAAATCTAAGTTCATAAGAATAGCTTGGCGGCTTCCTCTTTGGTATAGTCTCTGCAGGTTCCTTGGTTCCTCCCTCGGGACAAAAGAATCTGTAGATTTTTAAAAGAAATAACTTTTACAGCTTTTGCTACCTGGGTACTGTTGTACCACTGTGACTGGAGTCTGTGAGAATATCAGGGCAAAGCATTTTATGAGGCTTAGGAGATTTAATGCTAATATTTCTACACAGAGCAAATTCTGTTTTGATGATGAATTGTTATGAACAAATAATTTTGTTTTCTGTTAAAATGCACACTCTAACATTAGAAGAATGAGATGTTGATCAGTTTGTATAGAGTATGTGCCTACCATGCACAGGTTTGGCCCCCAGAACCACACATATCAGGCATGGTCTCCCACATCTGTAATCCCAGAACTTGAGAAATAAAGGCAGGAAGATCAGAAGTTCAAGGTCATCCTTTGTTACCTACAAAAATAAAATGTCAAGGCCAGCCTGGACTATATAAAACCCTGACTCAAAATAGATAGTTGGATGGATAGATAGATAGATAGATAGATAGATAGATAGATAGATNATAGATAGATAGATAGATAGATAGATAGATAGATAGATAGATAGAATTTTTTTTAAAAAAAAAGGTACTGTAGGCTACTTTCATAGTTCTGAGTTTCAAATGTTGGGAAATTACAATTTAAATAAAAAATTCTTTATCTGGACATTCAAGGGAATAAAGTATGCATTAAAAGTAAATGATGACAGTTTTTTACCTTACCTACACATGCTAAGGAAGCAACTAACCTGTAAATAAGTCAGGTTTTGCTATTGTAATGGTTTTGCGGTTAGTTTAAGGGGTGGGGTTGGTTGTTTATTCAGTCTGTAGGGAACATCGATCAGTTCAGCCAGAGGTTGGAGAGAAGCTGCCCAATTCCAGATAGAATGCCTAGAATCATGAAAAGCCCTAACCTGGCGCTCAGGCCTTCAAGGAATGAAAACAGAAGACAGGAGAAAGAAAATGCTACAAAACTAAAATATTTAAACACCATTTTTAATGCATTGGAAGAAATTCAGGGCTGGGATTTCTCTAGAACTAGGGAGTGGCAAGCACAGGTAGTAGGAAGTAGATTAATGAAACTGGATTCCTAGGAAGGCGGAATTCCCTGTGCAGCAAAGAACCCTGCTCATAGGGGCTCACAGAGATTGTAGTGGCAGTCTCAGAGCCTGCATGACTCTGTGCTAAGTACTCTGCAAATATGTTATGGTTGCTTAGCTTGGTGCTTTTGTGGAACTCCTAATAGTGGGAGTGGGGTTGTCTCTGACTCTTGTCTCTCTTGGGAACCTTTCCCTCCTACTGAGATGCCTAGCCTAGTCTTGTTATGAGGGTTTGTGCCTGATCTTACTGTAACTTGTTATGTTGTGTTCAGTTGATATCCTTGGTAGGTCTGCTCTTTTCTAAAGAGAAATGGAGAAGTAGATATGGGGAAGGCGGGTGGGCCAAGGAGGAATGGAGAGAAGGGAAACTGCAGTTAGGATGTGTATGAGAAAATACTAATAATAATAAATATAAAAAAGAGCCCAGGCACCTTCCATTAGTGCAATCAAACTATAGTCCAAGGGCCAGAAAACAATAGTATCCTATAAAGAATCTTCTAGACTATTATAGAAAGAATTTTTCTAGAGAATGCTTTGATTTTTTTTCAAGGAAATTTCAGCCACAGTTAGGGTTTAAGAATCATTTAAAATTTCTGAAATCTCAAAGAAACTCATGTATAAACTTTTGAAAGTACTAAGATTCTACCACAAAAGCTTTTATCTGTCTCCCCAGCTTTCCTCTCCTTTATCACAACATCAGCATGGAAACTCACAGCACACACAGCTTCAGGACCTTTGCATGTTCTAGGTGCTCCCTGCAGTGTGGGTGTCAGAACACAGGGCCGTCACATGGAATAGTCATATGTGAAATCAGCCATACATGTTTCATCTGAAGGGACCTTATCACAAGTCTGTTCCCAAAACTGAGGATGGGATTCATTCATTGGTCCTTGTCAGCCCTTTGTGTGGATGGACAGTTCTTCCAGGGAGGGTTGTATTAGCCAGTTTCGTCTNTGCCATAACTTAACACTACAGACTGGGCGACTGGAAGCTGCACGCTCAGAGCCAAGTACCACCAGGGCTAGTTTGGGGTGAGCCTTTCTTCCTAATTGGAAATCTCCTCTGTACCTTATGTGATCTTTCCTCTGTGTTTCACGAAGTCTCATCTCATTTTTCTTAACAAAAAAATAGTTCTGTTAGATCAGGTCTTCCCCTTAAGAAGGCATTCAACGTGATTGCTTCCTTAAAGACAGACAAGTGAGTCACATTTGGGTTTAGGATTAGGATGTCTGAATTCGAAGGAGACACAATTTGGTTCATCATGAGTGCCAAAACTAAGACACAGAATTAAAAAATAGGAGAGAAAGTAGGCTGGCTCAGCAGCAATTCCCCCAAAGTCTCCTACCACCTCCCATAATACAGCACTAGAAACGGTGAAATGCAGTTCCCTTCATCCACCCCAGAAAACCCAGTACAAACCAGTCATTCCCTTAAGGAGCAACCTCAAACTTCCCATAATAAAACACATCTTCTCTATTCCCACCCCAGACTCTAAACAAATTGCCACCTGGAATGGGGACCTTTAATAGAAACCTCGGGAGCTTTTTGCTGCCAGTAGACTGAATCACACTGAAAAACCACAGGGCTAAATAATTTGTTGTTCTTTTCCATCTCTCTTAGAAGAATGAACGATAGTAGAAGAATGAACAATAGTAATTAATTGAAAGGTGTGTGGGGGACAAATCTGTATGGAATTTGTATCTTAAAATTCTGACTTATTAACATGAGAAAAAGGGGAATTAGTCCTAGAGAAAGTTTTGAAATTATTAGTCCTTAGGGAATTTACTGCCTAGTAAATTTCAGTACCTGCTGCCCTAAAGCATTTGGGGATAATTCAAGCCTCAAAGCAGAGTGTCCACAATTCAGTTTTAGGATCTATAGTAAACTTTGTCAGTATAATTTGTTTCCATGAGTCAGAGATCTGATGGTTGGGACTCAGAGGCCCTTGGGAATGTCCTTCTAGAGGGGCTCAAGGGAGGTCTCCTAGATAGCAGTCTTCCAGCTAGGGTTCTCATTGGCACCACCACCCTTCTGAGGTTAGTGAAACATCAAAGAACTGGCTCCCTATAGGGAAAGAAAGGAAAAGGGGAAGATAAGAGATTGCTATTTCATTCAGAGCAGCAGGGTGTCCCTGAGCTGGAACCCAGGAGCCACACCTCATTGTGTCTGTAGCACACCCACCTGCTCCGCTCACTCCCTGGTGACAGATCTTCCTCAAATAAGAACATCATCTTCCTTTGCTTTAGCCCTAGGATGGTTTCACAGAATCTCCTCCCTGCCCTGCAAACTCACCCTGGGCCTCTTTAGACAATGCCTGTCCAAAGCACAGACATCTCTGCCTTGTTAATTCCAGGGAAAGCCTGGAGTCAACATATCCAGTTACTAACTAACTTTCCTTGCTGTCTCCCTGCATGGCTACTTCACCAGTGATTCTCCAACTGGAAAGAGCTGTGTGGTAGGAGGCTGCTGACTCCAGTGCCTCTGAGCCAGCTTCAGGGTTTCCCGTGAGGAAGGTCTCTCTGGAGTTACAGTCATGGAGGAAATTGGGCTTCAGATCACACAGTGAGATCTGACCATATCATTTTGTTAAAATATTGATTTTTGACTCAGACTCACAGAGATATCGTGTTAGTGGGATATACTCAATCCTGACCTTTACTTCTCCTTATTATTCCATAATTTTTCATCTTTCTGCACCTTTTCATGTGCATCGGATACCAAACTTTCTTCAGGTTAGAAAGTCACTCATGTTTCCTTTGAAAGACAGACAGACAGGAGCAAGAGAGCACGAGAGAAGTCTCAGAAGCAAGATTTGTTCTTGGGAGGACACATAGTCTAATCACCGAACTTTCTTTGAGTTTTAAATCCAGGCATTAGGAGTGCCTCACTGGGGTGAAAGCCAAGTTCATCTCCCATCGTCTGTAAACTACAAAGACCTTGAAGGCTCCTTCATAGGCTCAGATGAAGGTCTTAAGCCTTTCCATACCATCTGCCTTCACTGTCATCAGCCAGTGTGCAGGTTTGGCTTGCATGTTGAAGGACACAGTCTTTCTGGGATGGGTATGTGTCGGGGACAACGGTGACAATGCCTGTGAGCTATAGGGGGCCAAAGGGAAGAGTCAAAGAACATGGAAGGGTCAGCCACATATGCACTGTGCACAGCTATAACCAATAAGGAACTGATCTAAGTCAGGTACACCTATAACCCCAGCTCTTGGGGCTGAGACAAGATCAGAATTTGAGACCAATTTAAGCTATGCTGGGTGACCCTATCAAAAAAAAAAAAGACCTATAGTATGTGCCTTGCAGGCATGCAGCGCTGAGTTCAGTCCCCACTACTGCATGAAACTGGGCATGATAGTGCAGGCCCATAAACCCAGCAGTAAGTAGGGATGTGGAGTTAGGAGGATCAGGTCAAATTCATCCTCATCTCTATAGCAACTATGAGTCCAGCCTGGGCTACATGAGACACTGTCTCAAAAAACAAGCAGCAAAACCCTAAAGGTAGTTAGTGGTGCTCTCATGATTGTACCTGTTGAAAGTGCAGAGTTGGAGCATTGACCAGGTTTCAGAACTCTGGTTGTAATGCCCTGGCTTCTAGTTCTTATCCTGCTGCTGGTGAGAAGTGAGATAATTCTGTGTGGTATTTGAGAAAACTTTTAACACAATAGATGTGTATTGATGTTCTTTAACAATAAAGCATGTGATCTTATAAACACAACTGCTCAAAACAATACATTTTACTACTGGTTATATAGCAGGATTACCCAGGAAAATATTTTTTATAGAAACAAACACTAACGATGACAAAAAAGACATTGGGTCCTACCTTATCTCATCACAGCAGAAATGAGATGCCCCTACTTAGATGTTTTCTAAAAGTTTTAACCTTCACTGGGAAGGATTATGGTAGGCTAGGAGGATAGTTTTTAAAGTATTGTTTGGATGAACCACTTTAAATGAATGCTATGTATATACATATATATAACTTAAATATACAGTATGCATATCCTATGTGATGCTGATAACTAAAATTTGCTTGGTCTCACACTGTCATGAGCAGCTCTCATTCTGTGAGACAAAACCGAACCAAAGTAAAGGAAAGAAATTATAGGGACAGTGGTGCATCCCTGTCATCCAGTACCCGGATGCAGAGGAAGGAGGATCAGGCATGCAAGGCTATTCTTGTCTAAATAATGACTTTGAGGCTAGCCTGGGCTATATTTTGAATGTCAAAAAACAAAACCACCACCACCAACAACAACAAAATCTCAGCAAACTCAAAAATAAAGAACACTGGAGAGAAGGGCAAATGTTTAAAAAACAAACAAACAGGCAAGCGAGCAAAAACCTGTAAGGTACGGGCATGACAACAGCAATTGTTTGCTCCTTTGCTGGTAGCAATAAAATTAGGGACACTCTATGGAAGTGCCTAATAAGGGACTGAGGTAGAACCAGGAATCAGTCAATGTGACTGCTAGTTTCTGCTGAGACAGGCAACTTAAAAACAAGAAAACTCAGTAGGCTTCAGCCATCCAGATGCGTGTTGTTTTCCTCTGGGAGGCTGCCCATCATAACCAGAAGCACATGTCCAAAGCAATTGCTTGCCTAGTAAAACAGGAAGAAGCCAGTGTCTTATGTTCCCAGCCAAAACACAACCACAATGACCTAAAACCTCCCACTAAGCCCCACCTCCAGGAGATTCCAAAACTTTCCAACAGCTCCTAGCAAAGGATCAAGTGTTTGGCACCTGGGCCTCTGAACCTGTATTTCACACACAAACTGTTTTTTCTTCCCCCTGATTTCCTTTCTGTCATTTGCCATTTAGATCCTCCTCCTTTGCCTTCCATTCAGTGGATACTAAAACAGGTGAAAAGCCAAAGATATAATCAACCTACTGTGCTTCTGACTTAAATGTACAGGGGACTTCTCTTTGCCCCATTCATTCTTGTATCTGTCACAGTGTAGCTTCACGCACACAGCGGCATCTCTGGAACACCTTCTGGGTGCTGTATCCTCTTTGCTTTTGAGTGTAGCCAGTAATGTTCTCAGNNCAGCATTGTCATGGCTCCCACACTTCCTTACATCCCAAGAAGTCTAGATCATGCACAGTGCTAGGGCTTCTCCTGTAAGGGTGACTCTAAAGCAGAGGGTAGGAAGCCAAGGCACTTCTGTCACCCCGGAGTCACAAGAGAGCCTTGGGAGAAAACCCTGGGGGCATGCCAGTGTGAGATGGGACACGGAAAAGGTGCCCGCACTCCTTCCTCTATTCTTCGGTCTGTTAAATGGGGATAATGGCACTGTGTTCGCCTACCTTAGAGAGACATTACCAGCTCTATTTAAAGGCTCTTCCCATGAAAGCCGCTGTGTAATTACCAAGAGCAGCTATGATAAAGAAACCTAAATACACAGCGAATCAGCTGGAACCAATTCTCAGGGGACTTTACTTCTCTGGAAATTTTTAAGAAAAGTGTAGCAGCTGCTCTTTGGGGAGTGCTGAGCCCCATTCCAGGTTTATGTTTCTGCAAAGCTAGCCGATATCTGAAGCTTCCTCCTGCCCAAGGACTCAGATTCTTCCTTTGCCTGCCTTCCCTTATAGGCTAAGTGATTTCCATCAGAAGTTACATTTTCACTTTTGATTTTTTGTTTATTTACATCTTGACTCGCAACGTCTCTTGCAATGAAAATGGATTTCAAGCAAGGCATTCACCTACAGGATAGGAAAAGAGAGAAAACATAGATATTGCAACTCAACGGGGAAATACACACCTCAGAGATGGCAGGTGATGGTCATCTATGATAGTTCTGAAGAGGATTGAGGTCTAGGACAGTGGCTGGTGGGTAAAGCGCTTGCTGACCAATTGAAGATCTGGTTCTAATCCTAAAACACCCATTAAAAGCCAGACAGAGTGGCATTGTTAGTAATCCTAGCATCCCTATAGTAAGGTGCGAGGCAGAGATGCCAGGACACAGCCAGCAAACACCAACGAGACCCTGTTCTGAAGGAGGGGGAAGGAGAGGACTGATGCACAAACGGCCTTCCAAGCTTTGCACACCTTCACACACCAGCTGTGCTGTGCACACACCTGCACACACAAAACCACAAACATACATACACACATACCGCAACACAACTTTAAAAGAAGAGGGCTGAAGTAATCGATCATTCATGTCAAGCTGTGCCAAGATTCACTGACAAACTATGGATCACGTGGGGTCAGAAGGGCAAAAAACAAGGACCCTGCTCTGACTTGCCTGAGAGAACTACTCCAATAGAAAGAAGTTGGTGGAGTTTACTGGAAAGAAGGGGTACAGAGCTGGTGAGATGACTTGGGAGCTGACAGCTCCTGCTGTCAAGCTCGAGAATGATGACCTCAGTTGGATCCCCAGTGGTGGAAGGAGAGAACATATTCCTACGAATACACACCATCACACAGGCATCCCCACGCATACACATGCAAAATAAATAAATGAATGTCATTTAAAAAATCAAAAGAAACTACAGATGCAAAACCCAAAGAATATGGCAAGTGGGTAGAAGAGCCACATACAAATTAAAAATTGGTGCCTTAGCTATCCTGAGTTCATGGACTACCATTGTAGAGAAGCCTGCCTTCTAAGGAAGTGGGCAAATTGGATATATGAATAATATCTAGGTCAGCATCACTGTTAGAAGCTCATTGGTTTTATATTTTTGTTAATCTTGCATATGGATTATTAACTATTCTGGTTATTTCTAAATAGTGCAATATATAGTATGCGAAAGGCTCGGCAATAAAAACTCCTGGATTCAGATGTTGTTTTCACATTAGAGCTCTATAAGGTTAAAAATTATGCATAATAATAGCCATTATTTATCAATTGATCACTATGGGAACTACATGTATATTTTTTGTATATAATCTAGATGTCAACTAAGAGGCTTCCCAGGTCTGGTAAGATTGCTACAAACCTCATCCAATCTCATGACTTGTAGAAATGGATTAGACAGATTAAATGTTTGTGTCCCTGTACCTTCAAAATTCCTGCATGCAACTTTATTTTGCATCATGACTGCCCTTTGGGTATGGGAGTCTGTGAGTTGAGTCATTAGGGTGTGCGTGTGTGATGTAATTAGTGGACTCTAAAGATGAGACAGGAAAAAGATTGCTTTCTCCTCCCATCCCCAAGTCCCCCCACTTCCTGAAGAATAAACAAAAGGTTGGCCACATCAGCTAATGTTTTTATCTTCTCAGTCTCCAGGCTGAAACATAAAGATCTGTCTTTCATCCGGAGGTAATTTTGTTACACAGCCTGAACTAATTCAGATACCCATTCGCATCCCTGTGGGTTTTGGAGCCAGTGTTTTCCTGCCCACACCAGGTTCTCCCATACATTGCTGCCGTATTTACAGACAGAAACTTCCTTAAGAAAACCTTCAGCCTCCAATAGGCGTGGTCAAGACCACTGAAATTTGAAGATCATGGAAAAACATCAAAAGTTCTTTCCATCTTTCCCAACCTCTCATTACTGGGTTTGTTTTCTCCCTTCACAAGGCAAAGACATTCCTTTTTTAGGGTGTCATTTGCTAAGGGACGAACTTTAGTTACAAGTAGTGACCGTTTACTGTCTCATCACACCTGGATGGCTTCTCTGACCCTTGTAACATTGTTGTAAGCAGACAGGAGGCATCCAAGATCAGGAGTCAGTTTAGAGCTAGAAACCTCACACACGGCAGAAAGAGAACCTACACGTAGCTTGGACTGATCCTTCACTCAAACTTAATTCTACCCTTAAAAGATGGGATAGCAACTATCTCATCTCATTTAGACTGCCCCTCCAAAATGTCTTACTTTTTCTATCAAATCTTTGTCTAAAAAAATACAAACAAAAAAAAACAACAAAAACTACATACCTCTCAATATTATATGTAAGGAATTACAGAGCAAACTTCTCAATGATATATAACATTTCAGAAGGCATAGTAGAATAATTTAATAGCAGTTGATTAGTAGTAGTATTTTCTAATAATTAAATTAATCTAAACAGGGCTGAGGCAAGGCAGTAAGACAGTGGGTAAACAAATAGCTTACTGAACAAAAAGCAATATACTGAGTTCAAATCCCCAGAATCCATATAAAGCCCAGATATAATAGTGTATCCATGTAATCCCAGTGTTTCTATGGCAAAACTGGAAGCAGAGAGCACAGAATCCCAAAAAGCTTGAAGATCAGCAGTGAATAGCAACGACATCCAAGACCCTGACTAAAATTAGCTAGAAGGTGAAGACTGACTGTGACCTCCAGGGGAATGCAAGGCTTTGTCACTTCTAGTAGTCTGATTCAGTGGAGATGTCAAACATGCAAATGACGCACAGCGATTGTTTATATTGATGATGACAAAGACACAAAACGCTGCTTTGCATAAATATTCCATACATCTGGGTGTCCTGGTGCAGACCATTAATCCCAGCACTCCAGAGGCAGAAACAGGCAGATCTCTGTGACTCTGAGCTCAGAGCCTGGCCTACAGAGAGAGTTTCAGCACAGTTATGGCTATGTAGAGAGGCCCTGTCTTTAAAAGCCTAAATAAATAAATATTTAGTACAAATGGTAGAAGTAAGTTTGGGGTCATTTCATGAATTATTGAAAATTCTATCCAAGCCTAAATTCATTTAATGTATTTATTTATGAAACTCAAGCTAGCAACTCAAACAGCAATTTTCAACATCAAACACTCCAACACAATCCAATCCAAGGGCATAACAATTAGAAAGTCTATGTTTTCCATAATTAAGTCATAATATTTTTATAAAAACATAGAAATTTACATATAGAGAATATGCTGTAGTTCTTAATACTCAGTAACCATCTCTGAGTTGAGGTGTGAAAGGAGGTACTGTGAGGTATGATAACATATACAGTACAAAGTGCACACATCCTGTGTTCAGAACAAGGGCTGCAGTGAGGTCACTCAATGCAGCATGGGCAAACACTGCCCAAAACACCAGGGATTCTTTTTTAATTTGATTTTGAATTAATTTTTGGTCTTTGTAGACTCAGAAACCTTTTACTGTTGCCAAATTCTGTGCTCTAGAACATGTATGAGGGTTATTTAATTTACCATGGAGATGTGAAATTAACACTCCCACTACTTTCAACAAGACAGTGGATTGAAAAGTAAGGTCTATTTTGTTATAAATTTCTATAAAACTAAGGGTCGAATAGATGGCCCTAGCAGTTCAGAGAGCTTACTGTTCTTGCAAGGGACCAGGGATTGGCTGTTGGCACTCACATAGGGCAGTTCACAACTGCTAGTAACTAGATTCCAATGAATCTGACACTCTCTTCTGAACTCTGCAGGTACCAGGAGCCCATGTGATACACATGCGAACATTTAGGGCAAATATCACACACATAAAGTAGGAATAAATAATTTTTTTTAAAAAAATATATTTCTGCATCATGTTGAGAGCCAAACCAAGTCAAGTAGCCTTGAGTCTGGATGTGGTGTTAAGGTCTTTACAAAGTCTGATGTCTTAGTTACTTTTCTATTGCTCTAAAGAGACACCATGACCAAGGAAACCTATTTTTTTTTAAAAAAAAAAAAGGTGTGTTGAGAACATGCTTACAGTTTCAGAGCATGAGTCCATAAGAATCACGATGGGGAACATGACAGCAAGCAGGCAGGCATGGTGCTGGAGCAGTCACTGAGAGCTTCCATGTTGAGACAACAAGCACCAGGCAGAGAGAGAACCAAATGAAATGCTTTGGGTTTTTGAAATCTTCAAAGTCCATCCCCAGTGTCACACCTCCTTCAACAAGGCCACACCTCCCAATCCTTCCCAATTAGTTCTGCCAACTAGAGACCAAGCATTCAAATATATGGGCCTATGAAGGCCATTTGCATTCAAACCACCACAATTGAGAAACACTATTGATTTTTTTATTTTATGCCTATGAGTATTCGCCTCTGTGTGTGTGTTCACGCACACATGCATACACACGCACTACACACATGCCTGGTGCCCTGTGAGGCCAGAGCAAGCCATTGGGTCCTCTGGAGTTATAGACAATTGTAAACCAACATGTGAATACTGGGACCTGAACCTGAATCCTTTGCAAGAGTAGCAAGTGCTTTTAACTGCTGAGCAATCTACCCAGTCCCATATTACTGGATTTAAAAAAAAAAAAAGATATCATTCCATGGAGTCAGAGCTCTAAGAATTGCAAACTGAGAATTTCTATTATGAAGCTAAGATGTTTAAGCCCCTCAGGCAATCCTGAGAACCTGTTAAACTTGTGTATCTCTAAACTTGTATCCTCTATGTTTTCTTCCACTTTCATGATTTAATCATTTGTATGACCCTGCAGAATGCCTTGTTTTACAAACATAAAAACTATATAGCATCTATGAAAAAAATTTTGTTCAAATGCCCATAAACCTGCTGAATTTTTTTTAAACAGATTAAAATTCTTCTTGTAATCTTAGGAACTTTTTTCCAGGTATCCTGAACCAGATCACTTTATCTGGTCTGTTTCCCAATTACGAAAGTTCCAAATCACTGAGATATAAATGAATGAGACTTTACCACACTCAGAACACCAGTATGATGAAAAATCTGTTTACAACAGGAGGTTCTAGGTCATCTTTCAATCATTCATACCCTGAACCAAAGTAGGTTTGCAGGAGAGTGCACACGCACACGCACACCCAGACGTGACACATGGTAAATGTTGTGTGGTCACTGAGCCAGAATGAAGGAGACCTTCAAATTCCATCTCCTTCTTCACCATATATTTTTGGCTACAAGAATCAAAGGCATCCAAATATTGTTGGCAGAATCTGCCCAAGCTTTCTGTTTATATTTCCCTCATTTTGTATCTTTTAAATACTGTATTTGATCCTGGTGATGTTAAAAGGAGTAATAAAAGAAATATTTTAAATAATAAAATATATAAACTGAAAGTGTTAATGAAAACTACACTAAAGAGCTAAAACATATACCAATTTGCCCTAATACGATGTCCTAATTCTTGCAGTAAAACAATACTTTTAGATTTTGCCTGATAAGTTTGAACTGCTAGAATTGTTCGGAAAAAGAACAAATCATTGAAACTTCCTTCAGCCCAGTTACTCCAGATTCATTTAATTTTAGTTTTATAAATAACTANAACTATATATATATATATATATAATCATTGTATATATTCATTGTAAAGAATGGTGGTTTTCATATAGATAATTCCTTTTAAGTATGCCATGTAAGTTGACAAAGCAAAGTTTTAAGTATTATTTAGGGTTAAAAATTATTAATACTGGGTAGAACAACTGAGTTAAAAGGTTTAGAAATGAACTGAATGAACATATAATATAAATATAAATGAATATAAACACAACAGTACAAAAGGTTTGAAAGGTGTCTGTGTCGTGCAAGAAAGCTCTACATGACAAACACAAGTCCTGAGCTCTGGTGGAAAACACATAACCACTGGAGAAAATGGGGAGTCCCATTTCTCCCACATAATTCTCCACTGCATTGACTTGGATAAGTGGGGGGATTTGTCTCGTGTTAGCTAGTCTTTCAATATTACTGGCTGCTAGTTCTTCAGTTGTTTCATTGTTGACAAGGTTGGAGGCTTTGACCATTCACCAGCTATTCAAGACCCCTGTGGTGAAAGAAAGTCTGGTTCTTAGAGGACACGTGGATGCTTTGAGTAGATGCCTCAAAGAAGGTACTCTTCTCATCCTTAATTATGAACCAAAAGCAACGCCACTGTGCAAAAGCACTACTGAGATTGGTCCAGAGAAACTGACCTAACAAGGGAATAACATGACTTTAACAAATAAACATGAGCCAAGCATGTAACTCATTTGCTCATCTATTAATCTTACTTTAAAGCAATACTTTAAAGCATAAACATAAGATATTCAAGCTGGGTGTGGTGGCACATGCCTTTAACCGCAGCACTTGGGAAGCAGAGGCAGACCTCTGTGAGTCTGAGGCTAGCCTGTTCTACAAAGTGAGTTCCAGGACAGTCAAGGCTGTTACACAAAGAAACCCTGTCTTGAAAAAAATGCTTTTTCATAAAAATATTATCTATAAATATAATATATAAAATATATATAATAAAATATATTTAGCCTTGCTAATTTTTTTTTTAGCAAATCCTGATTCCCAGAGCTCTTTCTTCCATGTCAGCATGTGTAAACTGGTCCTATCTGGACTCTGACAGCATGTATGCAGATGACAGTAAGACAGCCACACAATGTGGCTTCCACTGACCAGACTGCCTTCATGAATTTACAAGCACCAGACTGCTTTCATCATGACTTCTCTCACACAAATAGAATGCTTGGTCATTCGGGCCTCAAGTATCAGTTTAAAGAAGATAAAAAGATCCATCTATCAATTTTGTGACCATGCATTTACAAAACTAAATGGCAAAGGAATTACATGTGCAATACATCCAAATAAAAAGGAAGGATGGTTGATGCAGATATTCATTTGTCTCACAAGTCACTGATGACTGAAATTCTTATTGTCTTCTATTTGTATATGCCAGCTAGTGGTCCTGAAGACATGAGGGTGCAGTCTGAATGTGTATTCACTTTGAAGAAATTGACTTTGTGTATTTTTAATTTTGTTCAACTATATCCACAGGATGAGGGGAAAAAGGAGTGTTTCAAACTGCCAAATGTGTGGCTCATTTATCTATTGGTACTGCTACCTCTGTCGATAGCTAGTAGTGTAGTTCCTCCAAAAGGTACCATCCCTGCTGAGGTATACATACCCAGTGCACTCAATTCATCCAAAGGCACCAGAGTTTCATTAAAGGAATTCTCTTGTTCCCTTCCTTCATATGGAAATGCCATTAACCGTATTAAGTTAACTCTCTGAGTATCAGGTTTCTAACCGACACAGAGAGCTTCTGCCCGGGGCCTATTTCACCAGGCCTCATGGATTCTGAGTCATGCCATGGTTGCAATTAGATTTAAGAGGAACTCCTTTGTATCTGTTGACTTTCTTCTTCAATCATGGCTGTTCCATTTCTTTCACAGCCAACCACCTTGAGTCGTTCAGGTAAATGAAAAGTTCAATTATATGTAAAGTGAGTGTTAAATCAGCAGGCCCCTTGTGGGGGTCTGGGCATTCTCTCCCTGCTTCAGTGGCAAGTGTGCTCAATCCATTACTGTTCCCGAGGATTGTACATCCATCAGGTCATGTGGGCTGGCCGGGGTGCATCTTAGAGCTTTTACTGCATATGAGACGTTGCAGGCCTGTTCTCAGGAACTGCCAGGCAGACTGGGAATCACAGTCACGGTTAATAGCAGCGAATTGCCAGCTCTTGATGGGTGGGTAGTCACTCCTTTCAGTGGTTGCCCCCTGGGGGAGAAGGTAGAAAAACAGAGGGAGGGAATTAGACTGACTTTGCACAGTTGAACAGGTTCATGCCGCTGGATCAGTGGCAAGCATTGGCAGGGCTCCACTCTGGGGAGGCTCACCACGACATCACAGTCTCATTTTTACCAATTGGTGCTGCTGTATTACCAGTGGAGCACAGGGGGAGAGCAGAGGGGAGGGCGAGCTGAAGTAGGGGGATGGGCTGGAAGCAGAAGTCTAGGCTAAATTAAACAAACAAACAAAACAAAACTGCATGCTCAGATGGGTCCACAGACCCCAGTTAGCCCCGTGCTAATTGTACAAAACTGGTATCTGAAGTTCCCTGGGTGATTAAAGGGTAGACTCCCAAACTCTCTGCATAACCTTAATTTTTTCAAGGTTCTTTGAGTGGAGAATGGCTTATAATAATGATTTTGACTAATACATTTTTTGACATGCAACTTTAATGCTTAGCCCGAGTACAACTCTAGAGCATTTCATGTGAACTCAGCTGTAAAGAGCGATGATTTAAAGGGCTAATATAAGGGAAAGGTCGTTCTAGAATGAACCTCTAACAAATTGCATAAAGGAAGCTTATTATTCCATGAGTATAGGGATATGAAGCTCTTCCGACCATTTTTCTGCTTGATTCAAAAAGAATTGTTGAGATATGAATGGGAGAAGAAGGAAAAATGAAACGGAAAACGCGCAAGCAAGGAACATTCTTTTGATGGTTATGATTCTGTTGCCACCTAAAAGACTCTACAATAATGTGCTTATTCATCTCCTCTTTTGTTTTGGGTGAAGAATTCGCTCTAACAAGAAAATGCTGCTGTTGGTTGGAGGGTTGCCTCCCGGACCGGACCGGCTCCCCAGCAATCTGGTCCAGTATTACGATGACGAAAAGAAGACGTGGAAAATACTCACAAGTGAGTGCCCTCATTTATTTCCTTACCTGCTTATCTCAGGCTGGAGTTGTCTTGATGAATTAAAAAACGCGGTTAATCAAATCAGACACTGTATTGATCTGCTACCCTTTGGTGGTTTGTTTGTATATCATGGGAGATTTACAGTAAAGATTAAATTAACATTGCCTAGGTGGCCAATTTGGTAGTTGAACAGGCCCAAATTAAAGTTGGCCTGGTTTGTGTTTCTCTGTGTGTTGGGATGGATGGGGGTGGGTCGGGCAGAGAGCAGAAATCTTCCCCTAGAAATGCTTCAGCTACAGTTTTTGTTGTCATTGATTAAAAAAAAACTAGAAGGTTGTTTCATCTAAACACCAGTAAGTTTTCTCATGTTGAAATAGTAGGTATTTCAGTTCATTATCTCTGTAACCAACATCCGTTTGCTTTTTGGGTAGCCTTGCCCAGCTTTAGCCTGGAGGACCAGGTATTTCCAGAAATGGTTTCCTTAGGCTGTGCCAAAGCTTGATAGACAGATATATTCATGGCTTCCCCCAGCTGCATTAAAATGTGCTTGCGAATGTCCAGGCAAGGCTCTCCTCTCCTTAAAGGGTGATTGTGTTTTACAGCAGAACTCTTGCCTTGGGCACTGAGATTTGGAACACATTGTATCAGTTACGATGCCTGATGTGATGCAGTCATAGAGTCTGAAGTCATCGTTTCTTGAGTGCAGCAGACGGCTCACACCAGTTCCCTTGTGGGCACAGTGGCTGAACTGGTCAATAAAACTAAATTTTAACTGCCAAAATTGCCCAGAGCTGTATAGATAAAATAATAAATGAACAATTTTGATCCATGAATCAAAGCCATACATTCAAAACCAACAAAAGTGAAAGTTAGCGTCCTTGTTGTGTGTGTCTTTCAAGCATTTGTGTATTTTAGCAGATTGTTCTTGTAAAATCATTTCCTTGGCTCTTCCTGAAAGCCCCTTCAAATAAGAGAAGCAGGAAAAGAGTTTCCCTTAAGAGCCGAATGGGAGTGAAGGCATATGAGGTGGAGCTTGAAACAATATACTTAGGAGCTGTCCTCCCCCTCCCCAAAACCTGCAGCAGCGTGGTGTAGGTGCTGCTTCAAGAAGGCTCTCTGAACGCCACTACACTATGGGTGTTGTAAGGAAGTAGCTGACAAGGAACAGCAAGATGAAGCAGAAAGAGGGAAAAAAATAAGTTAATGAGGTCTTAAAAATGCTTTGATTCTCTTTGGGTGAAAATACCATTTACCATGGGTTAGACATCTTAGTGAGTGAGCCAGCTGTATTCTGAAGACGCATCGGAAACTAAAGCTAAACTGAATTCAGAGAAGCAATGCTTTGACAGCACCTTTTCTGGTCAACAGAGAACTCCTGGACAGGTGGCATGCCAACTCAAAGGATAGCTGGGGAAAGGACAAAAGATTTGCGGAGAGACAACCCTAAACACAGCATAAGAGACACCAAGAGCTTTAGCTTCATTAATGAAAGCTAGTCGTTGACGAAGCCACCTGCTCTCCCAACTACTTCACACTGCACCTAAATGGAGATTTATTAAGACCATCCATGCCAGGGAAAAGGATCTCAAACAGCATCTCCAGAAGGCCTTATGCTTGAACTTTTACATATATTTACTTGTTTGGTGCATGCATGCATGCATGTGTTCGTGTGTGTGTGTGTGTGTGTGTGTGTGTGTGTGTGCATGTGTGCATACACTGCAGTGTGCATGTGAAAGTCAGCAGATAACTTAAAGGAATTAGTTTTCTCCTTTGATCATGTGGGTTCTGGGGATCATCAGGCTTGGCAGCAAGTGCCTTTATCCTCTGAACAATTTCATCAGTCCCTTGTCTTTATTTTAAGCTATGCTCAGAGATTGTCAGGTTTCTTACCCAAACTGGTAAGAACATGAAAGGTGATCTACTAATTATGCCTAACAGTAGCCATAGACTGTAACATACAGTCGTCTTCTGATTTAAAACTTTCATATTGCCCACAGGACTCTACTTTCATGGCTGAAAAGCATGTAGTTCCACATCTGGATTTGAACATAGATACCTAACTTTGACCATGTCCTACAAACATTCTGGGTCAGTTTCTCATTTGTCAGTCACTTGAGTGTTTTAAGGTAGCCTTGCACACATGCATCATCTAGCATGCAGCATGTCCTTGATACATTGCAAGTGCTATCACTAGCTATTGCTAATATTACTGCCAATGGTAACACAAGAGTTTTGTCTGTTTACTGGAAGTGTGTCAATCTCTGCCACTTCTCCATGAAGAGAAGAAAAATAAAAGTTCACTGCACTCCTCCAGAGTAGGAAGCCTCTTGTCCATAACTTTCATTGTGAGAAAGAATAATCTGCAGACTAAGAAATAATATTGGATGGCTCCTTCTCAACTCAACTCATCTCATCTGAATGAGATAAAGATACACACATTCTGACATAAACAAATTCCCACAGCGAGAACATGTGTAAGGACTTTGAGCCTTCCTTCTATCCAGAGGCACACTCAGCTCTGAAATAAAAATCTATTTTCCTTACTCTTCTTGTTCCTGGGATTTGAGCATTAAAAATAAACTCTATTCCCTGTCAGTCTGGGACCCTATGGACCCAAGTGACAGCATGGTTTTCACACTTGTTAAAGAAATGATGGTAATTTAATAATGGATAATTTCTGTTAGCTTGCATTTTTAAACTAAATTTGAAATTCCTACAAATCAGAAAAGATAAGTTATTGCTAGTACAGGGTTCCATGTTATTTTGGATATGAAATTATAAATGGGGAAAAAGTCTTTCTCTAGTAAACAAAAATATTCAGATTCTCCCCAAGTCCGATGAAGTACGAGGGACTGTGAAGCTTTCCACTGCCATTCTTTTGACCTAGATGGGCTAATGTAGTTCTCAGAGAGGACCTAATGGCAGTTGAGGGTGGTAACAGGCTCCCAGCTCAGGGTTTCCTTGTTAATGGAAAGACTGTTCCCATACAAACTTATCAGTCAACAAGCTCCTGACACCTGGTGTTAGCTGGGGTTTTGGAGCTTTGGAGTCTTTTTCCCACTTAGCTGGAGCAAGTGTTATGTTACTCTACTGCTACACAGCTAGTAACATATACACACATGCGCACACACACACACACACGCACACACACACACACACACACTGCCTTTTGGGAGCTCCACCATTTACATATGTTATATAACAAAGAGGAAGTACAAGGACTTAGGGACCATTACCTAAGAAATAGCAAACTGACGCTTACAGGCGAGTTGCAGGAGGGAAAACTTCAAGAACTGTAGGTGTGTCTCAGTGATAGAGCATTTGTCTAGAAGGCAGAAGCCCTAAAATTCCAACCCTGGTATATCAACCAATAAATAGGAGACTATGGCCTTGATCCTCTCAAACAGCAACGGGGACAGTTGCTTTCTCCAAAAGACTGCCTTGCTTACAGGCTGGCAGAGACCGACTGCTCTTTTATTCTGATTTGGAACAATCATTTATCATAACATTTTAGAGCTGGGGTCTAAGAACACAGACGAAGCTCTCCCGCCTCTGTCCCCAGTGCACTGGAAATAACATCTGAAACTGACCATACAGCCCTTGGAACTGTGGCATGTTGGGAGTAGAAATAAAACTGGGAATCGTTGGTTCTTTTGCCCTTTAAGAACAAAAGGTATCAGAGAGGTAGCACAGGTAAGCAGGAAGCACTGACCGCTCTTCCAAAGGACCCAGGTTCCAGTCCCAGTGTCCACATGGTGGCTCACACCTTACTCCAGTTACAGAGGATCTGATGCCTTCTTTTGGCCTCCATGGGCACCAGACATACATGCAGGCAAAACATACATGCAAAGTAAGTAAATCTTTAAAAATAAAATCAATTAGTAAAATTTAAAAAATAAAAGAACAAAGGAGAAGTAGAAATGCACTTTTATTCATTTCTATTCTGAGGAGTTCTTTCTTTGTCTTTTACTCCTATGTGCAACTTCCATTTTCCTCTTAGTTTCTTAGAAAGCAGTACAGGGGACTGAATACTAAAATAGCCAGTGTAGGAAAGCAGGCCTCCTGCCCTGCCAACCCTCAGTCTTTGGCACAAAGATCAAACCACCAAATTCCCTTGACCACAGTGTCCCTTTTGTAGCAGCGTTCTTGCTCCATACTCAAGCTGACACAAAGTTCACATGCAGAAGACCCTTAGCATTTTCCAGGGGACCATGCTAAAAGGCTGGGGATTCATTAAAATTCCCAGCAGGCTGGTTTGGAGCTGATAACTGGAGGGACTTCCCAGGAGCAAACCCTCTTTTACTAAAATTTCAGACAAGAGCTCTTCTTTATTATGTTTTTTTTGTTGCTTCCTTTGAGAAATTACAGAAAAATGATATCATGGTAAAGATTTATGGTGGGAGGAAATAGGTGAGTTTCCTTTTGGTAACACAAGGATGAAAATGATGGAGTTGACTTAGCTTGTTCCTTCTTTTCATAATTTTTAAATTTTAAGTTAATTTTTGCCTCAACATTCAAAGTAATGGTTTTAATTGTGGTGCGTTCATACATGTATCCCATTACACTTTGTTCTTATTCATCTCCCTCCCCCACTGCTCTTCCCTCCTCCACCTTCCTCCTCTCTGCTTGTTGGATTCTTCCCTTCTCCAAACAGCCACTTCTGCTTCCCTGTCATAGTTACTCCATTACCCGCCTTTCCTCCTTCTCCTTCTCCTTCTCCTTCTCCTTCTCCTTCTCCTTCTCCCTCCCTCCATCCATCTCTCTATGAAATGGCTTTCTTTCCATTTTCATATCTCTCTCTCCCTCTCTCTCTCCCTCTCTCTTTCTCTCTCTCTCCCTCTCTCTCTCCTCTCTCTTTCTCTCTCTCTTTCTCTCTTTCTCTCTCTCCCTCTCTTTCTCTCTTTCTCTCTTTCTCTCTCACCTTCTCTCTCCCTCTCTCTCTTTCTCTCACACACACACACTTTTCTCTAAGTTGCAAATAAGTAGTAATGAGAAAACAAAGAAAATAACTATATATAAGATACTGAGCCCAGCAGTGGTGGCACACGCCTTTAACCCCAGCACTCAGGAGGTAGAGACAGGAGGATCTCTTCAAGTTGAAGGCCAGCCTGGTCTACAGAGTGAGCTCCAAGACAGCCAAGCTGTTATACAGAGAAATCCTGTCTCAAAAAAAACAAAAACAAAAACAAACAAACAAAAAGACACTAAACTTTGGTTCCCACAGATAAATGTAAGTTTGATCATATTTTAATATTATACAATGAGGATGTTGGAGAATGGTGTACATGCTGCTTTTTAGGGGGAATACCAACCCTTTGTACCAACACATTTGGTGTGGCTTCTTCCCTTGATTCCGTTTCTTGAGTCCAGTCAACTTCTGTCCTTTGAGTATATTGGGAATAAAGTTGGTCATAAAGCTAATAATAATTTCTTTTAAAAAATATTAATTTTCTTTGTTTATCGTGTGTGTGTGTGTGTGTGTGTGTGTGTGTACATCTGAGCATGTGTGGTCAGAGTACACCTTGTGGGAATCAGCTCTTTGTGTCATGTGCATACCAAGAATCCAGCTCAGGTTGTCAGGCTTGTCACCAAGCACCTTTATCTGCTCAGCCATTTCAACAGCCCTAAGAATTTTGTTTTGTTTTTTCTTTTGAGTTTTCGAGACATGATTTCTTTGTGTAGCCTCGACTGTTCTGGAACTCTCTATAGACTAGGCTAGCCTCTAACTCACAGAGATCCATTTGCTTCTGCCTCCCAACTGCTGGAATTAAAGGTGTGTACCAACAATGTTCAGCTAATAATTGTTTCTTATGATTACCAATTTTCAAGGAAATAAGTAAGTTCAGTTGTTTTATTGTGTTGTGTTTTTTATATTTGTGGTTCCTTTTATTCATGATATCTTTCTGACCTGATGTAGGAGGGTCATCTGTTTATGTGTTACTTTCATTGGTTAATAAAGAAACTGCCTTGGCCCCTTT
>LOEQ01004435.1:35213-45320 GCA_001685075.1 Bramus lutescens
TACTCCACCCACCTAAGAACTGGCCTATCAAAAGGCCAAGGCAGTTTCTTTATTTGACCAATAAAAGTAACAAATTATGTCTAGCTATGCATCTATAATATAGCCACACAAATATATACAACTGTAGATACAAATTACACAGTTATGCACAATTATCAAAGAAGCAGAAAGGTCTCATCCAAACAAACTAAGAGTCAGGCGCAGTGGTATACATCAGTAACTCCAGCATTCAATAGGCTGAAGCAGGAAGATTAAGAGTTTGGAGCCAGCATGGGCTACAAACTGAGACCCTGTGCATATTCCACCCCCAAACAAAATAAGAATGGAAATAACTTTAACAACAACCACTCAGAGCAATAAAAAGCTGTTTCTGATGATAAATGAATAGTTCATGCAATATCTCCATAAAAAAAGGTAGAAGTGCCAAACATAATGCATTTGGCAGGTGGAGGCAAGAGAATTGCATGGGTCCAAGGACAGCCTGAGCTACATAGTGAGAAATAATAAAAGCAAAGTGCAAAGAGGGATGTTGTTGCTTCTCAAATCCATTAGACAATGTCATTTATTAAACATATCTGTTATAAAAACCGAACTGGTTAGAATTTGAGGTTTTGCATATCATAGGCAAACTGGCTCCTATTCCTGGAAATGTATGGCTCCTCTGTCACCTGTCACCTCCATCCTCATTAAGTGTTTTGAATAATATGAACTTCTGTGATACTGCAAGAGCTGTGAGAATCATCTGTGTCTATTTAATTTGTATCTACAATAATACACATTGTTTGCCTATAAAATATATGTGTGAAGATTGATTGGCATACAGGTTGTTTTCATGAAAGGAGGGACAGACAGACATATCCCTACATCTACGCCTAGCAAGCAAGGCAGCATACTGTTCCTCACCAGGTATTCTAATTCTTAATCCCTGCCTGGTCATTAAAGTCTTAATTTATTAAAGAAGAAAATTAAGATTGGATTCTAGTTATTTAACTAGAATGAAAACCATTGTGAGCTCCAAAGATGAAAGTGTTGCCAGGTTTCTGTGTGGAGAGCTGCTAAAGCTCTTTCAGAAAGCCTACTGCTAAGGCAATGATGTATCACTTTTACTTTCATTATATGTTTTTAATCAGAGCGTGACTTCACACTAGACAAAGCGATGCTTTATGCATGGGCTCACTTGTTTTTGCTAAAATCTTCTGACATGATTAATTTTCCTTTAATGCTTTTGTCTTGTTGTAATGGTAAGGACGATGGGTATAAACCAGGCACAAATACATGCTTTTCCATTATAATGCCTCTGAGCATTAAAAATATCTTAGATGAAAGGGAAAAAAATCACAGGAGACTGGTCTGACTGGAATTAAATTTCTTGCTACCTGAACACACAGTGCATGAGATTAAAAAAAATGATTCAGTCATTGTTTTTAGTTTTATTTTGGGTATTTTTATAGCAATTTATTCATCTGTATGATGAGATCTGAGGAGGGAGAGAGATCTGAGTGCATGGATTTCTTGATCGCATTTGTGGCTCTGCAACAATCCTTCCTACATAGAGTAAAGAGACAGCACTGTTAACCCATTCTGTGCCTGGAGTGTATGTCATCAGGCCAAAGGACATAAGGATATGACATCTCCAGGACTTAGACGTGGGCTAATTTCTGCTCATATGGATTTTCCATCAAAAATGACTATATAAAATAGATATTATTTGTCCAATTACACAAAGCAAGGACAGAGACGATTTGCAGAAGGAAACAGTTCAATAAGTGGGACCTTTATGAGTAGCCATTGAGGGACTGGTTCGACTATAATCATATTTTCCTCTCTCCGTAATAAATGATGGAGATGTGTCCATAGTATGGGTGTGGCGCTTCCTTCCTTCTACACACCCTGTATGCTTGTTTTATCCCAAGTAAATACTGTTCCAACAAGAACATCATCCAGCACTATCAGGTGCACTTGATACAGTCCTGGAGATCTCCTCCACCTATGCAGTCCCATGTGGGAACTACTACCCACAGCTGGCTTCTGGATGCTTATGTGAGGCTAATATAACTGGAAAACTGATTTCCTCTTTCCATTTTACCATACGACGTCACTCTTTTAGAGCAAGTGGCCTCCGTATCAATAGCACAGCCCTGGGTAGTGAAAGTGGGGTGGTGGCCCTGTCCACCACCTCAATCCAATCTAGTCCCCTAGAGGGGGAAAAAGTATCTGTTGTTTTATTTTTGTTGTTATGTAAAGAATGTTCTGACAGAATGCCATTGAGGGAGGAAAGGGTTTGTCTGGCTTTTAATTATAGGTAACAGGTCTTTGTTTGGGGGAGGTCAATACAGAAATATCACATCTACAGCCAAGAGCAAGAGAAAAGCTCTCACCCAGCTTTCTTTACTCATGTATGGTTCAGGGCCAAGACTATAAGAGGGTCCTGCCCATGCTGGGCTGGGTCAGCCAAACAGCAATCAGGCTGCCTCCCAGGCATTCAACAGACCAACCTGATCTAGACAGTTCTTTGTCCCTTCCTAGGTGATTGTTTTGTGGGATGGTGACATTTTCAAACTAGCCATCCCAGTGAGCTCCATGTATATATATAATCTAAACTGAAAAGCACAAATAACCCCATGTGGTCAATGGTCCTGTGCTAGGACTTCACCTTTTGGCTTCTCAGGATAATTTCACGAACCCTGTGTTTTCATCTGAGTTACCTGATACATTCATATCCAGGAGTTATTGTTGTTATTGTACTGGGTCCCTTTAGACAACACCACAAAGCCTACAGCCAAGCTCATGGGAGTTCACGAAAATGGATTAAGAAGCAAAGTGACATCCTAATGCTGTAACCCTTTAATACAGTTCCTTATCTTGTGGCGACCCCCAACCATAAAACTATTTTCATTGCTACTTTGTAACTCTAATTTTGTCACTGTTATGACTCATAAAGTAAATATCTGAAATGCAGGATGTCTGATGTGTGACCCCTGTGAAGGGGTCGTTCAGTCCCGAAAGTCATGATCCACAGATTGAGAACCATACCCTTTAGAGCCTTTGGATCTTGGTATGGGAAGTGGGCTCTGAAATGTATTTGTTTCCAAGCGCTGCTGACGTGATAATGCACTAAGTACCTAAGACAACAAAAATATTTTCCCACTGTTTGGAAGCTAGAAGTTTTAGAGTATATCAGAGCCGTGCTGGGATCCAAAGACCTAAGGCAGTATCAATTCCTCCTTTACCCCTGGTAAAGTGCCTCGCTTCTGGTAGTTCTCATAACGCATGGTGCTCTGTAGCTTAGAGCCTCGCCATCCAGTGTCTGTCTGCTTCTTCAATGGCATTCCTGTGTCCCTCCTTTATAGCTCACGTTTTCCTCATTTCTCTTATAAACATAGCTGCCTTTGTGTTTAGGACCTACCCTAGCCCAGTATGGCCTCGTCTTCCTGGATCTTTATCTTTCGAGATGCCGTTTCCAAATCAGGTCACATTTACTGCTTCTAGGTATAAGAATTTGACCTTTCTTTTCTTGGAGACACAATCAACTTCCTGCACCAAGATAATGATACACACAAGGAAAAGACAAAAGTCGCTAGTCACGCCACTCATATTCATCCATGTGACTCTCACAATAACCCTCTGCTGCAATAGGCATTAGTTTTATTTATACTTCGGATGTCTATGTGGAGGCACAGAGACGTGGAGCGATTTGCTCAAGGTCACACAGATGGTAAATGGCAAAGCCAGAATGTATACCAAATAAAGCCCCAGAGCCCGCACCCTTGCTGCTCCTCATTACTCTGGTAATAGCAGAGCACATGCTGAAAGAGGAATTAGAGCTAGAACGACAGTCGACAGGCTCCTTGATCATTTCCTGCAGAAAAAAAAAGCTGAATATGCCCTGTGCAAACAGAGTACGCTGCGTCGTAGACATGCTCCCTTGCTGAACCCTCCATGCTAACCTTTGTTTGTAATTGAAGGCTGAAGAAAGACTACAGCAATGAATTCTAACAAACACCCTTTTTCTTATCTTCTGACTTGGTCATCTATTGGGTGATATCTTTTGTATAATGCCTGAATTATTCTGCTAATGTTGTGTGCTCCATCAGTTCATTTGTACGTATTATCATTTCATTGCCTCCCTAGAATAAGTTAAATCATAAAATATCTTTAAAAGAAAGAGGAGGGAAGAAAAGGGGGCTTTTGGGTTATTTTCTGGTAAAAGTTATTTTAGTGTATGTTCCTTTTCCCAGAACACTGGATGCTTCTACCATCCCTTTCGTTGTGGATTTCAGTCTAGCCTGGTGGTGCACGCATTTAATCTTGGCATTTGGGAAGCAGAAGCAAGCAAATAAGTTCCAGGCCAGCCTTGTCTACGTAAGAGTTCCAAGCCAGCCTTGTCTACATATGAGTTCCAGGACAGCCTTGTCTACATATGAGTTCTAGGACAGCCAGGTTTACATAGTGATATTCTGTGTTGCAAAAAAAAAATGAAAAAGGCAATCTACCTCACGAGGTACTAATGATATATTGGTACTCTTTGACTGTGAAATATTAGTAGACTTCAGGCCTTGGCTTTATGTTCATTCACAAATTTGTCTGAAGTTTTTTGCATTACTATGACCATTAACTTTACCAAGTATCAGAGTCTTCTTTTATGTGTGCATAAATATTTCATGGGACAATTTTTTTCTTCCATTTTAGAGTCTTTGGGGATTTTTAAATAATAAGACATCCTTTTATTCTTTATCCTTGTCAAAAAGCTGAGTCATTCTCCTCACCTGAGCGATAGTCAAAAGATAGGAGTAGGGGAATAAAGGAGAAGTGTAATGCTTGTTCGCTTTCAATTAGATCATGAAATTTACAGGGGTTTGATATGTCATATTGTGACTGTCACAAATACATGCAAATGGGTTTCTAAATATAATCCAGGCAACAGTCCATGCTGGCTGTCATAATTGACTTGAATCTCTAATGTCCAGTTCAGCTGTGAAGCCAGCATCTCAGCTTCATCCCCCAGGCTTTCCTTTAGTTAGTTCTGTCCTAAGCTTGACAGTATCCGTAGACACCGGTATAATGCAAAGTCAGGAGGCTAGAACTGCCGAACCCCTTTGCTACACTTATTAACCTTTGTTGACATTTAGAAATATTTAGATTTCCTATACTTTAATTTAAAAAATGGAGCTAAAATGGGGTGTGATGAGATAATCATATTAAGTAAATTAAGTCAATCTCAGAAAGAGAAATATTGTGTGTTTTCTATCACTTGTGGGGCAGGGTTTGGGATGGGAAAGGATAAAGAGTTACTGAGGGAATATGCTCAAAGTACATTGTACACATGCATGAAAATCAATTTATGGAAGTCAATGAAATAAAAATGTAAAAAAAAAACAGAAACAAAGTGCATATTTTTAAAGAAGAGGCTTTTGTTCCTAGTAGTGCCTATAATTTTGTCATTGGCAAATAAGATTGCTATTGCCTAGTTCTCTCGTGTACTACATAAAGCCAGGCATGAGAGTCCAGTTCTTTTTTCAGCTCAGCTGGCTTCCTACAGAGGAAAAAGCCCTGCAAAGCCATGGGCTGTGTACCCCAGCCAGCTCCTTATACGTAGATGTGGCTGTCAAAAGCTGTAGTCTACCAAGAGGCAGGACAGAATGGCACAGATCCATTAATGCCACTGGAAAATAACAGGATGGCTCTTCTGGTGACTGTGGCTCCCTAGCATCATCCTCATGCATGCTAATTCGTTAAGCAGAACTGATGGGGACAGAGCAATTCCAGAGCTCTGTGAGGGCATCTGTTTTCCTTGTTTGCAGAATGCACTATGTCACTTGAAAGAATGCAAATAGCAAATACATGCATATAAACATATTTCCCAGGATAAATAATTCCACTGCCAACTTTTCTTCTGAGAAAAATGTGTTAGTAGTCATTGTTTATTCAGTTGTCAGCAAAAATTTTCTGTAAAGAGCCATCTATAAATATTTGATGCTTTGCATCCATAAGGTACCTGTTGCAACTACTCAACTTCATCCTTGTAGCACAAAAACAGCCATGAACAATCAATGAATAAGCACAGCTGTGTTCCAATAAAACTTTATCAACAAAACAGAGTAAGGGTAGGACTAATGAACAGGTTGGAGCTTTCTACTCTTCTCCAGACTAAGGATTTAACAATTTATTCACAAATTATACCATTTGATAATAAAACAATAATTATTGTAATATATTAATAATTAATATTTATTATACTGCCCAAGTTCTTTGCATGTATTAGTTCATCTAGTGCTCACACCGTACTCTGATGTCAACTCTATGACCCCCACTGCCAGGAGGGAAGACTCCAGGGCAAAGAGCAGTCAAATAACTTGTCCAACGCCATGAGTCAGAAGCACGGTCATAATGTTCCAGAGTTCAACCCATAAACCACACAGGCCAGTGACTCTCAAGGAATATTTTTGACTTTCATCTTTAACTTCAAAGGCAAACAATGTTCTGAATACAAACAAACGGCTTTCTTTGCCAGCAACATGAGGATAGACACTATGTCTTTCACTGGGTGACTTCACATCCCCATGCCTGGCTGGTACACACTGGTTGTTGAATGAGAGGGTCAGACCTCATGCTGAGCCAGGGTTATGAGTACTAGAAGCGAGCAAACACGGGTTCATAATGCCTTGGAGTCCTCTAGTAGGAAAACACAGATTGCTATGAGGCTCCAACCTTCAAACAGTATTGTAATATCTCAATGGATGGAGGTACTTATGCTAACACACATTATGCATTTGAACTCACAAATATCTACTACACAACCCAAGCCTATTTGAAGATTATGTATGCAAAAGAATGGATGAAAAATTGAGGAAGAAGAATTTTTATTTCAGCAATACCAAATGGGTAATGAACATTTAATTGAACAGTAGTTATGTGTCCAGCATTGTGTTAAACACATAGCAAACATCTTCTTATTACTGTTCATAAGGCAGATGTACGTGAGAAAAACATACATAAAGACACCCTGATAAATTGTCCAAACTTAGCCTATGTGGGATTCATGTCCTGGGATGGCATAAAAACCCATGTTCAGTTCTGCACAACACCCTTCCGGGGTACACTCTCCTTCCAGGCAGAAAACTGTTTAATGCAGGACCTTGTGCTTGCTGCCTCTGTGTGTTGTCTCACCAAGTACTCAGAGCAACTGTAGGGTCAGTGTCACGACTCTTCCATCTTTCTGATGGGAAAATGAGGGTCAAGTCACACAGGCACCACTGTTTCATGGTGAGCTAGCTAGGAAGTCCAGGCAGCTGGGTCCAGAGTCTGCCTCAGTCCTATACACTTTTACATTGAATTTATGATTTTTAAAGACTTTTAAAATGTTATTTGCTGTTTATTTTTGTAATGCTTATATGTATGTGCACACATGTATACGTGTTCATTTCAACACATGCTCCAGTACCGTGTGGTTGTCAGAGGACAACCTAATGGAGTCAGTCAGTTCTCTCCCTCTACCATGTGGTCCTAGGGATCAGTTTGAACTTGGAGCATCAGATTCAGCCACTAGAGGCTTTGTTCGCTGAACCTTCTCACCAGATCCTCTTATGATTTTAATGGTGAGGGTAGACAGGTAGTAAGGACCCTCTGGCAGTATCCATTTTTATTTATTGGGTGAAGTTAATCTTCATAAGAACTCTAGGCAATGTTGCTATGTCATCTCAGGTGCAAAATACTTTCAGGGCTATTATTCCATGGCTACCCCCTAAGACAGCCCATGAGATAAACAGGTCACCATTTATTACCCTTATTTGACATTTGTGGAAACGAAAGTTCAGGGCGGTTAAGTAACTTGTCAAGGTCACAGAATAATTGATGAATCTGTGGCTCAAGTCCTTGGCTTCTGACCTAATTTGGTTCAGTGTTCTTTCTATTAAGCCCAGTTCTGTAAAACCTTTTTAGGAATCCTTTGACCTGTAACTGACACCGTTTGATCTCTTTCTAACATGAATTCTCCCCAACCAGATTATATTGAAAACTATATCTATAGCACAACTTTAAACTCACCATATCCAAGCCAGGTATGTGGTGCAAACTGGTAATCCTAATACTGGGGGGGGCAGGGACAGGGGAGATCCCTATAATATCAAGGGCAGACTGGTTTACTTAGGTAGTGAGTTCCAGTCCAGCCAGACTCTGTCTCCAAAACACTGCAAAACAAAATAATCACCATAGGTATTGCGAATGGAAAGTAATTTCCAGCTTGAAAATATAAAGGTGAACATGAAAAGAGCTATATTAAAATTCAGGCACCCTAGTGGTTTATGATTCAGATTCTAACAGGAAACAGACAATATCCTGCAGTAGAAAGAGAACTACATAGAGAGTTGTGGCAAGAGGAGGGCACACTTTCACACACACACACACGCACACACACACACACACACATACACACACACACTCACCACATCCAGGGCTGGTACCTCAGAGCCCTACTACCACCACCATTCTAAAAGGCTGGTGAAGGGCAGAGCTTCCAGATTAGAGACCTGGGACAAGGGCCCACTCACACAAATGAGGGCTGCCTACCTACAGAAGGGCCCCAGGAGATCGAAGACTCCGCCGCCGTTCTCCCATCCCTCCATCAGCTTAAGAATGCACCTAGCCATAAGCTATCAGCCATAAGACCCAAATGTGCATAGTTCCACTGGAGCCTAGAAATGCAGTATCAGAACCCTGAGGAGAGTGTGGCTCTCTAATGGGGCAATCAGAAGACAGCCTTACACCATTTGTAACTATTACCCTGTGTCAGAGGCCCAAATCGGCACCTGAGAGTGTAAAAATGCAGGTGTATTTTTCAGTTCTTGCGCGCTGTGTCATCCAGTTTGGCTCACTTAAGCTCCTGAAAATCTTAGCAGCTTAAACCTTTGGTATTTGGGGCCAGTTGTCCCAACTACAAATTGGAATTGAAGGAGGTGGATGAACAAGTCACAGGAAGGACTGCACAAGTGACTGTGTCCACAAAAAGATGGGTGACCACTCTATCCTGTGCCCATCCTCTGTAGTAAGAACGACCACCAGTGTTGGACAGTCTTTTCCCCTTCCACCATGATTGTTTGTTTGGTTTTCTAAAATGGCACCCAGAGTTCAGCATGTGCTTTGCTCACAATAAGGACTGTGGACTGAAAACTTTGTGGCTCACTTCTATTCTACAGTGTACACACATATCACTCACCCCTTCAGACTACATCATGATGTCTACAGTGAGCCCGATGCCCCTGGGTCTACAGCCGTGTCAAATGGATGCTGGCCTCCCTCAGCTCTTTACTTTTCAGCACACAGCATACAGCTCCATTGGCCCAGCTTCTCTCCTCACTTGTATTGCTTGTATTAATTTAACTCTAGGCTATTTCTGACCAAAGAGAGGCAGCCTAGATGGGAGATGGCACAGGCTGGAGCAGGGAGCTTGTGATAATTCTCAAATACTGAAGGAAAGACAAGGGCATTAGGCTATTCCCAGAGAGAGGCACAGGACCTGCATGTTTGGTCACATGCTATTTGTGGATGTTCACAGGTTAGCAAGCAGTTCTCTGGTTGTTATCTGAAGGTGGGGAGGTTTGGAGCCACGTTGCCCCAAACTTGTTTACCTAGAGAATATAGAATTGAGAACCTCTTTTTCCACATAGAGATTTTCCAATTGGTAACTGAGGAAATGCAGTCATGTGAAAAAGAAGAGCTTGAAAAAAAAAGCATGATTAATTTGCCATTCAAAATAAATGTGTCAACAGCATTAGTAAAGGCCTACTAAAGGGAAGCTACTTAGTTCTGGGAAAGAAGATGAAATCTCTGGCCTGGATGGAAACCTAGCATTCTAATTGGCCCCACCCATAAGCGTTAGACCAGTAGAGCTGATCAATCACCTGCCTAAGGAACCACCACCCTTCAGGAAGGAGGGACTTCCACCATGAAGCCAAGGCTAAGGAAGAAGGCATAATAATTATACCCTTAATGAGATAATGTTCTTTTCCATCCCATGCTCTTTAGGATAGTCCCTACAAGTCACCTTGAGGTTTACAGAGTCTGACTCACAAGCGTACAACCTCTCTCTCTCTCTCTCTCTCTCTCTCTCTC
>LOEQ01004435.1:46167-56549 GCA_001685075.1 Bramus lutescens
AGAGAGAGAGAGAGAGAGAGAGAGAGAGAGAGAGAGAGAGAAACTGGGCCTGGCTTGGGTTTTTGAAACCTTGAAGCTGACTCTCAATGACAGACCTCCCTCCAATAAGGCCACACTTACCCCAGCAAGGCCGCATCTCCTAATCCTTCCAACCCTTCTCACACATTTTCAGTCCCAGTCCCTGGTGACTAAGTATTCAAGCATATAATCCTGCAGGGGCCATCCTCCTTCAAACCAGCACATCCCCTAAATATTCCCTCTCCATCACATTCCCCATCCCATCTAAATCTTGAGTCTTCCTGCGTGGGGCTGATCCTCCTGCTGCTTTAACTCAGGCTCACAGCTACTCCCTTCTTTGCCTTCTTTGTTCTCCTCCCCTGGGCAGCTGCCGAGGTTTACAGTTCGCCTGCCCTGGAATCTTTCTTTTAAGCTCTAGTAACATTGACCTCCAACTTCTGTTTGAGCCCATTCCTAGACTCTTTGATTATGAGACTAAGAACTCCAAGAGAGGGACTCCAATTTCCCTGGTACCATATGGTACCCCAAACAGGACTCCAGCTCTCGATGCCCCGACTCCTTCTCAAGGGGTGGGCTTCTTCTCTCCTTACTACCACTCTGAATGAACTTTGGCTTTGTTTGACTTTTGAAAAGAAATGAATCAAGGTTACGAAGGGGGTTACCTCCCCTGCGAGAACAGAACACAAATGCCCAGATGTTCAGGTTTGTCAACACTCACATGAATTGCTTTGACATGCATATTATCTTCAATAAAACCCAATATCAAAGTCATCATCTGACACTTTGTCTCATTATATAGCTCAGGATGCCTTGGAAATTGCTATGTAGCCCAGGCTGGTCTCAAACAAATGATTGTCTTGTCCCAGCCTCTCTCACGCTGAGATCACAGGCACGCAACACTACACATGCTTCTGAAAGTCATTCTTTTCCCCATTAAATAGATGTCTCCCATCAGACATCTTTACCATTGCCAGTCATGCTTTCTTCTGATGCCAGGCACTAGGGCATCAGGGAAGCCCTTCCACGGAATGCCAGCTGATCTCACACTGTCCACAGGCAATGCCAACTCTTCATTCAACCATAACCATCCGAGATTCCTCTGGGCAGGATTTCTGTGGTGGATATTGTTATTTTGTTGTCCTCTGCCTGCCTGTGTAATTAAAGTGCACAGAGACTTGGGTGATGATTCTGGGAGGTTCAAAAGCAGTCAACCTTTGAGAGCCAGGGCATCCTCCCTCGCAAGGCAGAAAGCCTCACTCTCCAGAACCTCCTTTGCTTACGCTGGCATTTCCCTGTCTACCATCTTGTCAGTGCCACGCGTCCAGTCTCAAATTCCTCATGCTTCCAGAGGACAAAATGAAGAATGCGAGGGAAAGAAGTATAACAGCCATTTGGAACATGTGTAAGAAAACATGGTGGGGCCTGGAAGCCAGGAGGAGCACTGTGTCAGGTGGCTGTAACTTCTGGTCGAGAGAGAACCTGTTATGCACTGTTTTAGGATTGGTTGTGCATCCTTCATCCTGGTGACAGTCATTAATTGGAAGACAGACCTGGGGAAACTTGCTTTCCTGAGTGTCATTCTGCTATCTTTTCCGACTTAGAGTTCCTGTGTTCAACAAAATGCCATCCCCAGTCTTCTCTTCCCTCTGCATACTCTGCCAGTGCCCAGGTAACATCATAGCTAGTGATGATTTTGCCGTCAAATTTCCGTCTCTTGAGACACACTGCTGCATTTCTCCTGAACATTTCCATTTGGTCTGGATATTGGTACCAAGCCTTGAGATCCACTCTGTCTTTTTTGTTGTCTATCAAAGAAAGGGCATCTTCTTTTCCCCACCAAGAAAGTTTGTGTCCTGAAACCCCTCTTTTCCACCTCTTTCTGCAAGGAATCAACAGATGCTTAATGTTATCTTCCATATCCATTCTGACCCACTCACTGTCTCAGCTCCATTTACACTGTCAAGTCCATCAGCAGACTCAACTTACTCGAGGTGAAGCCCACCTCCTTATCTGGCATCACAAACAACTCCTTGGATTTTCTACTATTTCTACTCTTTCACACATTTCCCTTCAGTTTCCCCAAACTGATTACTGCAGATCACTGCAAGGGAGCTCTCCCGATACCCTGGAGCACTGTTCATACCTTCTTCTCAGTGTAGAACATTCTGTTTATTTCTGGTTAAGATCTCTACAGTTTTCACAAACAACTTGCTTTCTAGAAGACCAAGATTAAAGTAGGGACAGGGTGTTAGCTCATGAGTCCCATTTCACTCTGCCTAGGTACCAGGCACCCTGACCCACCTCTAACATCATTTCTACCTCTTCAGCTTTGCCACACACCCTACCTGTGCTTCCCTTGGAAAGGTCATTGTTTGCCGCCACAGTCACTTGAATGTCTGCCTCCCTTCCTGAATTGAAAGTGAGGATACTGTGCCTTTCTTTTCTTTAGCCATTCTGTGCCAGGTGTATGCATAATTATTGAAAATTTGAACAGTCCCTAAGCAATTAAGTCACCCTCGCAATCAATAAACTGACGTCCAAGTCATCCCACCTCTGTATCTTATTTATACAGCCCCGAATGTGTATGAGCATTACATCCAATTGTCTCATCTATATGAAATGTTATATAGAGAGACTCAAAATATTGTTAGCAGTGAGATAGATGTCAGAAGTTCTTTCTGATCTTTGGCTCGTTAGGGGATTCATGAGCTATGAACATACTTGTTGTTGAAGTCTGAAACTTGTGGGTAGCTTTGAAATGTCCCTGTGGACCCTTCATGAGGGTCTTACTATCCTTTCACAGAGCAGGCACTGAACAGCTGTTGAAAGTACATGCTTCCATCAAATTATAGTGCCATATATGATGCATTTTGAAATTAGTGGGTATTATTTTTATAAAATTGTTTTGGAATCTAGATTGGGCCACTATTATCAGCACATCACTATTAAAGTATAAAAATTGGATGGAGATTATCACATAGGCTATGAATGAAACATGTTTCAAACTCTTTTTATAAATCATGAAAGTATATGTCTTAAAAATTGGTTGTCTGTATAAAAGAATCCCTTAGATTAAAATATGTAATATTAAATTTATTATTATCAATATTATTAAAAATTTCCACCTCCTGCCCCCCTNCTAGTAAGGTGAGCATCCAAACAGACTAGGCTCCCACACAGCCAGTACATGAAGTAGAATCAAAACTCAGATCCATTGTCCTTGGCCTCTCAGTCAGCTCTTGTAATATTAAATTTTGATAGAAACCTGTGTTCTGAGTTAATTTTCTCTGTCCCCATCTGATGGTCATGGTGGTGGTAATAATGGTGATAGTTTGGTTTGGTTTGGTTGATTTCTACTGCCCACTGGTGTTTAGTCTGTGGGCTTTCCTGCTAATTATCCATGTGATTAGCTTGCTGGGTAGGTCACCTGCATATTCAGAACCATGCGTTCTGTCAGCATTGAATTCTGAGGGAGAAAGGGTCCCACAAGGATGCATCCCTACTGTACCCGGCAGAGAGAGGACAACCCGAACAGAGGCAGGTTGTGACACTGAATTTCCAATCTAGGAAATGGCAGAGTTGGGCACTGTTAAAAGGTGAGCTGGGATCAAGTATAATGGATTATATGAAAACCATTTGGATCTTATACTGCAGTCAGTAGGGAGCCACCAAATATCTTTGGGCAGGAAAATAACATAATTAAGTTTGTGTTTAATAAGCTAATTTGGGATGAATTGGAAGAGGAGCAATTGGAGCCAGGATGACCATTTATTGCATAAACCAGGCAGGTGTTAATAAGGGCCTGATTTATAGTGATAACTACAGAAACTAAGACTAGAGAATCTGAAGCTAATTTCATGAGTGGAAGTAAACAACACTTACTAACTGCTAGGCAGTAAAAGATAAGAAGTTTTGGTTGACCAGATGGAGCTCATACCATTGGGCCTAAGAGCAAACCAAGATGTGGCCAAGAATGGGCTTGGTATTGGACTTGTTAATATGTATACATACATTTATGTATGCATATATATTACATGTATGCATATATGTATATATTACAATCCGCCTTGTATCTGGAACTTTGAGAGCCAGTCAACAAATATTTTGTTCACATAAAAAGAGAGAGAAATAGTGAGTAAGTTGTGGGGAGGAAGTTTTCCCAATAGGTCTTGAAAATATGTGTATTCAACAAAGAAAAAAAGGGCAAGAAACATAAATTCTGAAGTCAGCATATGAGCAGACAACACCACTGGGGTCTGGAAGAAAGAACTGGGTAGGAGGAGAGCTAATGACTCACCTCTAAGAAAACAGGATTGTGCATGGCCATTGTTTGGTACACAAAGTGGATCCATACATTCTATGAATACAAGAATGAAAGGATGAGTGAATACTAAATTTTTGAAAGTAGATAATGAAATGAAGTAAATGGAGATTGGAGATTAAAACAAAATAGCCAAAATTTATAACATTTTTAACCCAAATCATCATTTTTTCTGCTCACAAAACGGAAACCAACATTTTGTCATAGCTGATACCTGACCAAGTATCAGCTATTCACATTAACCACTGCCTCTGTCCACTCTCTGAAGAATTAGATTACCAAAGAATAGAGTAGAAGTAGGCAGCATAAATGAGGATGAATAAATGATGAATAGATGAAGCAGACCGCTGGTCAATCATCGAATCATCGTAAGTTGACTGTAGTTTTAAAACACACTTCATCATCCATCATTATCCCATAAGAAATCCTGTTTCCCAGTTAATAAAAGTGTTCCCCTTAAAGCCATGGTCTAAATGTCAGGTGAATGCAATTTAGAAGATGAAAACATAAAATTAGTGTCTGCTTTCAGAAGTACCACTGCGGCCTTTTTTGTAATTTTGCTGACTTTTCAGATCTTTGAAATTGAAGGTCTATCTGCAGGCAGCACAGCTCATCTCATCAGCGTTCACTGAATACGTACTTGGAGCATCTCTTGGCAGCCACATGCTCTGATTGACTTGAGAATAATTTTTTACTTGAAGAGTAAGCACACAGGTTTGCCATAGTCATCTCTGACCATTAAAGGCTCAGAAAATTTACTGCGGCTTCAGATAGGAGATATAACCCATAAAGGATCTAGGCTGAGAAGACAATAAAGAATAAAACATACATTTAATTATTTAATTTAAAAAACATTAAGGTTGTAGAGATTGCTCAGTGGTTAAGAGCATTTGTTGCTGTTTCAGATTACTGGAGTACAGTTCCCAGCCCCCAAGTGGGATGGCTCACAAGCACCTTTAACTCCAGCTCCAGACCTGAAACCCTCCATCAGTTCCTCCAGAACACATGTGCACACACGTGTCTAGGAGTGCATGCACACATGCATGCCCACACACACACACACACACACACACAAACTCGCATATATGCATAAATAATAAAAGGAGATCTTAAAAGATATCATGATTGAGTATATGTGAACTGTCAAAAATTATGAGAGGATGATTTTAGATAAAGAAAACATGGCCAATTTAAATGCCCAAACACTGTAATTTACCATATAAAAAAGTGAAGTCAGTAAAAAGTAAATGATATTCTGAGGTTACTAAAAGCATAGCATCTATAGGTAAATATCTGTGTATGTATAAAATCACAGGAGATGCCTCAAGGCAAGAAATAGTTCTTTGTTCTGTCAATTTTCTAAAATGTTGATTTCTCTTTTTTGCATCTTAGTTTTTATTTTTAACATCCTTTTCTATTTATTCTTTATGTCTTTCACATTACACATCCTGATCTCACCCATCTCCCATCTCCTTGCATTCACCTTCTGCTCTTGACACATCCCCCCTCCCTAATTAAAAAATTAACATAAAAAAGGGGGAAAGGAAGAAAAGTAAAATATCCTCAGGGAAGCTGCAGTGTGACACAGTGAGTCACGCAGTAAACCCCTTTATCCACACATCATTGAATGCAGGCGTTCATTGCAAAGAATCATTGGTCTGGTTCAAGGCTCCTGGTCTCTGCTACACTGGGCCCTCACTGGGACTCTTCCTGAACCATCCCGTTGCTGCCCTGTGTTGTGAAGGTCAAGCTGTCATTTTAAAAATTAGATTTAATGAAATTTAATTCTTGAATGGAATTTATTGCCTAAGAAAGCAAATAAACAAACAACGGAATTAAAGGTAATGAAAGAATCTTTGTTCAGATCATTATATACCAATGCAGAAAAGCAGATTTATATTGAAACATGAATCAAAGTTGCTTATAGACCGATGTCAGCATTAAATTCTAGCTTACTTCATCTTTTCAATGTAGATATCACAGGACTTAATCTTAAGATCTTTCAAGATCTACATATTGAGAAATGCAGTCTATTTTTTTTTAAATCTGCCCTTAACAATTTAACATGGGGCACCCATGCTAAGGATCAATCCATATAAGCTTTTGAAAAAAAAATCTTTTCTCTCTTTCAGAACAATGATATTAAAAAGCAAGTTGCTGTGAATATCTAAAGAATCAGAGATGGATTTTGGTCCTATTAAAATATTTGAAACTATTTAGGAAGATAAGAAAAATAATCTTTAACAGTATTCTTCAACTCAGCGTAATGCATATGAAAATGAGCAAACACAGAATTTCTAATATACCCCCTAAGTATACTGCCTTACTGGGGAAATTTCACCCTTTTTGTTGGTTGTGGTCTTGGAGTCTGAACACCTTTCTTGATGCTGCTTCCTGGGGGGCAAGTGAAGAACAACGTCCACCATCTAGTGGTTCAGATAGGAACTGCAGTAAGAAAGTGTGAACAGGAAACAGCAATGGGTGTGTGCAGGGCTGGCGATTACCAAACTGACTTCCTACTTCAGCTACTGTCCTGGTACCTGAGAAAAGCTAAGAAGGTTGCCATGATTTCCAGCACATCAGAAAGATGAAATATAGGAAATGAAGTTAAAAACCCCTCTTCGTTCCCACCGTGGATCTATAATTACCCTGCTCTAATGAGAACATTTTATTAATCTGCTAGCAACAAAATTAATGCTACCGCTATAGCACTTTGCTGTGTCATGCAGTGAGGAACTTGGAGGAAAGAGACAATAGGTTTCTCTTGTGATCACGTGCTGAGTGGCTTATTTCTGTGAATGCTCACCACCAAAGCAGTGGCTGCCTATCTGTAAGATCCTACGGGATATGGGACAAATACCACCAGTTCCCTTAGCTCCACAAGCTCGGGACACATGCTGTATAGACTGAATGTATAATGTCTACACATAAGCTGGACTCCTGCTAGCTGTTTAGAATGCAATTAGTAAGACACCAGTTCTAAACCATCTATAATTGATTTGCTGTATAATTTTCACCAATGAATATTAATTAGTCTATCTTCCTGGAATGTGTAAAAATGTATTGATCTATGTTTAAGCATGTATGTTATATATAACAGCAGTGTGTTTCAAAGCATGCAATGGTCTTGGTGGTCTTGATTTCTTTAACCCCACTTTGAGATATTACTAGAGAAATAATCATTCACACACCACAAGATAATCCTCTCAATTCTTTTTTTTTTGTAACTGCAAGATTTTGGCCCTAACTTGTTTGGCTATCATGAAATTTAGTCAAAAGAGGTAGTCTCACTTCATTCAAAGCTAATGAAATTCTATATTTATTAAAATAAAAGTTCACCATGTATCCACGGTGACAGAAAACAAAAGCATAGATAGCATGATCCATTTTAGGTATTTTTGAGTAAGCAGAAAAAGACTAAAGTGGCTTATTATATCAGAAGAGCATCTCAATGAGAAACCCAGGGCATGTCTGAGGATGATGTGTTGGAGCACCCTACATTAGCTGGTGGCCAACATTATCTGTATTGACTTTTTTTTTTAATGCCATGCGGCTGGAAGATCACTGAAGATCCCAGGGTATGGATGGAGAAAAGCAGTCTTAAAAGCAAGCCAGAGTTCAGTAACTGAGAATACAGAAAATACTCAGTAATATGTAAAGTGGGAGTGGAGAGTAAGCAAGATGTCTCAGTGGGTAAAGGCACTTGCTGCCATGCCTGATGACCTGAGCTCAGTCCCTGTGATCCACATGGTGGAAGGAGATAGACAACTCCTACAGCTTGTCTTCTGACCTCCATACACGTGTCAGGGCATGTGTACCCACATATGTACACATACACACACACACACACAATAAACAAACAAACAATTGCAACTTAAAGAATTTAAAGACAACCCAGGCAGTGGTGGTGCACACCTTTAATCCCAGCATGCAAGAGGCAGAGGTAGGCACATCTCTGAGTTCGAGTTCAGCCTGGTCTACAGAGTGAGTTCCAGGGTAGCCAAGGCTACACAGAGAAACCCTTTCTTAACACACACACATACACACAAAAAATTTAAAGACATAAGCACAGAGAACACCTATTGGATAGAAAGAAAATCCAGAAAAAGTCCAAAGGAAGAGCCATCTGTGTCTGGTACTTAAGATCACATGAGCTGGTCACCGAAAATTTAGAAACCTGGAGATTAATGTAACAGCAACTGATTCCGAAGAATGATGGCGCTAAACATCTCATTAGAAAGGGCTGAAAAGGAGAAATTGGATGCTCTGGATATAGACAACTTTTGTGATTTACACAACAAAGAGAAGAGGAAAGGAATTGGTAGGGAGAGGAGAGTATTGATTGAGGAATGTCCTTCTTTGGGGTGAGATGCAGCAGCGTGCTTCTGTGCTGCTAGGAGAGAGCTGATAAAGAGGGAGAAGTTAATGGTGCAAGACACGATAAAACTGGTGGGAAAAATACCCTTGAGTGCCTGAGAAGACATGGGCTGGGTACACAGTGGAAGGCTTGACTTTGGGAGTAAACTTGGACAGCCCATCCACGTAACAAAAGACAAGGCAGTGAGTGTGTAACCACCCTGGTAAAGTTGCAAGTGTAAGGCTGGGAACCTGTGCCATTTCGTTTCTAAATGTTGTCTATCTCCTTTACAAAAGCAGAGAGCAAGGTTTTCTGAGGAAAGTAAGCCAGGCAGCAGATGTTACAGAGTTGCAGAAAGCGAACAGATATGAAAGAGTAAGCAGACGAAAGGGAACAAACTTGTTTTGTTAAGAAAAAAAAAAGACGTTGTGAGATACTGGGTCTGCATGGAAATTATTCAGTGCTGCCACGGTAGCTCAAAAACACTCATAGGCTCCAAAAGCTACGGGGTGTGACTATTAGCAAAGAAAACTTTATTTATGAAAACTGGTAGTGGATCACGTGAACCATAGCTGTTAGTCATTCACACGTGTTCGTTTTTCATCTCTGTGACGAAAGCCTTAACGAAAACAGCTTGTGATAAAAAGGTTTATTTAGGCTCACAGTTTTAGAAGTTTCAGCCTGGCACGGCAGGGCATGATGGAGCAAAGACCTTCGGGCACCCAGGAAGCAAGAGCAGAGTGCCTGAGCGTCTCTCACTCCTCTCTCCCTTCCACCCCGCCTGTGGAATGGTACAGTCCTACGCCTCCAGCCTATGGGATGGTACAGTCCACATTTAAAGTCAACCTACTCTGGAAACAGCCTCGCCTATATACCGAGCACCAACCTTTAATAGTACCCTAGGAACCTCTGGACCCAGTCGACTTGACCATCAAGACTAACAATCACAGCAGTGCAACTTTCTCCAGACACTTGGAGCTGTTCGGGAACAGACGCGTGATTTCCTTTTTTCATGCAGCCGTGTAGAGCCTGGCAAGAAACACAAGAGTGAAGTGTGTGCACAGAAAATTACTCTAAAGAAAGGCTATGCAATCTAGGCTGAGTTATGAGGCAAAAAAAAAAAAAGGGCACGAGGGGTAATTCAGCTGCGAGCAACAGCACGAAGGAGCCAGGCCTGAAAGATCCGAGCTTCACTGCCGTCTTGATGCTTAGATACTTCACAGGGGAAAGGGACAGCTCATTAGCTGTTGTAGTAAAGTAAGTGCTAAGTAGCAATTCATACATTGTCGGGTGGCAATGCGTATAGCAGAGGAGATGCGGTGTAACTCCTCATTTGTTAGTGCAAGACTCCGGATGGAGTTGCAAATGATGTCTGGATGACATTATTTACCATAATATCTGGTTCTTTAGTTATCAGCAAGACTTTTTTATTGCCTGAAAATTTTTGCTTGTTACTTCTCTTGAAATGCTGCACATACCCATTCTTATGTGTTAATGTTATATATCTATCTATCTATCTATCTGTCTGTCTGTCTGTCTGTCTGTCTGTCTCTACCTACCTACCTACCTATCACCTATCTCTATCTATCCATCTATTTATCTATCTATCAATCAACTGTCTATTTATTTATCTATCTATCATCTATCGGTCTGTCTATCATCTATCATCTATTTATTTATCTATCA
>LOEQ01004435.1:60681-76978 GCA_001685075.1 Bramus lutescens
AAGCCTTCTCCTTTCATCACTGTCAGGACAACCCCAAAGAAGGGCCGGCCTGCTGGGATAATGGCCCTGTCCTTACAGCCACTGTTCACTGTGTCTACTGCTGTGTATATCCGGTTTTGGGTCCCAGGATATGGGACGCTCTAGCAAGCGATAGAAAAGACAGCAGGAAAGAAAAAGGTTTTCATTTTGTTTTGTTTTGAAAACTAAAGCAATGGACCCAGTGAGGGCAGCTGAAGTAAGTAATGGCTGGGGACAGAGTGAAGATGGCATATCGCTACCTAAGCCACGCACCAATGGCTTCCCTTTCCTCTAGACGTCTCTGACATGAAGCCCCTGCGCCATTGCGCTGCTACATCCAAATACTCCTGTATATGTCTATAGCAGTGTTTCAAATAGAGAAGTAAGTTTCCCAGGGAAATAAAAAAGCTGTGGCGATATTATTCTGACAAATCTCACAGCATCAGGAACCTCTAAGACAACTGCCAGGTCCTATGGCGATCTTAGCCCACGGGAAGGTCCCAGGTAGGGTCACTCTTTTGAACACAGACGTCAAGGCCACTTCTTCCCGAGTCCTTTTACACTCCCACCGCGGTTGGTTCCCACCACTCTCTTACCTCCACATCTCCCCCTCATGCCTGCCTCTCAATTCCCAGGAAGCATGAGAACATCTGGCCCAATAGTTAGTTACCTGCTTCAATATTGGATGGAGGATGGGGAAAGCATTCTCTTTTTTTATTGTGGGAAAAATGAATCAGTGTTCCCACTTCACACAGCTACTCTCTTAAAGAAAGACAAATTAATTGTCTTTAATAGCATTATATATATAAGCTTAAATCATATGCGTGTGAATATACACACTCACTTCAATGCCAGTCAAAACCAGTTTTGGGGACACTTCTAGCAAGAGAGTGAGTTTGGTACATACCTTATGAATTAGGGTTTTTGTCAGTGTTCTAAGACTGGAGAATTGCAAAGTATGTGTTGACCTTCATGATTATATTCATAAGCAAGTATCACTTAATATGCAATAGATATCTAGTTTTGCCAGTAAAAAGAAAGAATGCCAAAACAGAGAACAGGAATTCAACATACTGCCTCCGTACTCCTGTGCTCTGCTCTGTACACAGACACAGGCACAAAGGCAGCTCTGTGTCACCTACCACAGCCATGACCAGCACCTGGAGCTCATGTCCCCTGCATGGAACAAGGCATTGACTCAGTATAACCTTGATCTCCTGGCCCAGTTGCTCTGGTGTTCACATGAACACGTGCACGCCATGATATTACCAAGAGGACTGTGGAACCCACCCTTCTGGAGACTTGCAGTAAAATTTCTTGAAAATATTAAAAAAAAATGCAAAGTCACCAAATAGCACACTGAATCAGAATGAAGTGCATGTGACAGGTAAACCGGAAGGAATAAAACTGTCCCTTCCTGTTTCTGTGATGGCACCAAGTGTGTCTGCAGGAACCCAGTGGCTGTGCATGTCAAGACAGGGTACAGAGGCCATGACTACAGAGATGTTCCATAAGAGAATCTGAGTACGGTAGAAGAACTGCTCTCTTCAAAGACAGCACAGACAAAGGCCATCCCTTTAATTTGCTCCTTTCTTCAAAAACATTTTCCTACCCCTCCGTAAAAGTTAATATTATAATTGCATTATTACTATCGCAGTAGAAGACTATGACTACAATATGATAATGTTTTTATTGACTTTCACTTTAATCATGAATTTTTTTAGAAGTGACCCAATTAAAATCAAAATCACATGATATAGCTTAGCCCAAACCTGGTACATGGTAGGATCACAATATTAATAGTTGTTGGAGCAGTGTTAACTTTCCTAATAATGACTTTTCTTCTGCCACTGTCTGGAATAATCTCTATGACTTGGCTTAAAGTCACTTTCTGCCTGGGCATTTCTTCACTTCTTCCTCTAAGCATACATGCATATATTGCCTTCTCTTTCTTAGCTTGTATTCTCTCTCTCTCTCTCTCTCTCTCTCTCTCTTTCTCTCTCTCTGATTTGAAATACAGGAATGGTGTCCAATTAATATCAATTCAAAGCTCAACACAATAATCAACAGTTAATAATACTTTTGAGTATGATGAATGAATGAAGGACCAGCTGATACCTCATGGGTTTCCAAATGAACCACCAGGGCCCACTTTCCAACACTGTGATCATCAGACGATGTCACCACAAGCCCCTGTTGTATGGACTGTCCCCTTCCTACTTCTTGCCTCAGTAAGAGAATTTAAACAGTCATTTTTGCCATCCTGTTGTTATGCTACCCATAGTGAAAATACCTATTCTCTTGATTTTTGTCAAGCACTTTAGCTCCAAACATTTAAATAGTATGTTGCCACTTAATTCATAGACACTTTACTAATTTAATTTAAGCAGAGAAAATAAAACTGCCATTTCTGACTCCTCCAAGAAGATGTGGCCAACAAGCCAGTATCCTGGGGGGAAACACAGGCATTCAAGCACTAACTGTTTCTTCAACAAGTTTCTGAAAAATGCAATGAGGGATGCAGAGCAAAACAAAAATAAGATGTTGCAGGAGCTCTTTCCGCTCCTTCAGCCAATAGCCACTGAGATCAACCAGCCCTTTGGGGCATGGTCTCTCTCTCTTTAAAAAAGCCGCAACTGCCCTCCGCTGGCTCTCTGGCTTCCTCTGGCTTCTGGCTCACTTCTGGTGACTAGGCTTCCTTTGCTGACTGTTGGTGTTTTGTAAGTTTTACCCTTAAAATAAATACCACTTTAAATCCCAACTGGTGTGGGATTATTTATGATTTACGCCTTCAATAAGACTTATCGTTGAAAGGGATGTCTGCTTTCCTTCTCAGGGATCTGTTTTTACCTCTAAATGTAAAAATAAAACCATAGGGCTGAAGAGTTGGGTCAAAGGTTAAGGGTACTTCCTGCTCTTCCAGAGAGCCTAGGTTCTATCCCCAGCGCCCATGTGGTAGCTTACAACCACCTGTAACTCCAGTTCCAGGGAATCTGATGTCCCCCTCTGACCTCTACAGATATACACACGGTGCAGACATACATGCAGGCAAAATAGCCATACACATTAAAAATGAAGCAAATAAATTATTAAGCAAATATATATTTAAGTCGTCATTAGCACAGCAAGATGTATCAAAGTAAAATAGCTGATATTGTAACGATGTAACTAAAATTTGGAAGCATATTAATGTAAGTTTCCTAGCTAAAACATAAATAAAACTCCAGAAGCCAGATTTGCTTAAATCACTAACAAAATCCTACTTTAAATTGCTGGGAATATAACTCACTGACAGAGCACTTGCCCCAAATGCATGAGATCCTAAGTTCAGTCCTCAATAGTGACAACATAAAGTAAGAAGCCCTATTTTTCTGTTTGAAGTTGCTATAGTCATATGGTTATTAGGGCTTTTCCAACATTAGTAATTAGAATAAAATGACATCAATGAGGATATATTAAAAAACCTCCAATCTTGGCATAAGTAGGTGCCATGATAGTTCTTGGAAGAAATCTATGACCAACCCTTGAAGAATTTAGGAGCTGTCTTTGCTAAAAAGGACATTTGTGTTCCACCCGGCGATGCTTGCCTTAAAAATCATAGGCTGTGGTCTAAGACATGTCTTTTGCCTTTTTCTGCTCTTTTCTCCCTTCAAGACCTCTGAGATACATCACCTTTTTACTTGTTTTTAATTGTGTGCATATGTCAGTATGTGCGTATGTACACTTGAGTAGAGGTGTCAGTGGAGACTGGCCAACAGAGAGCCTTAGATCCCTTGGACCTGTAGTTACAAGTGGGCACATGTCACTGTAAGGTTCTGGGGAGAGAACTCAGGCCTTTTGGAAGATCAGCAAGCATTCTGCTGAGCCATCTCTTCAGCAAAGACTTTGTATAATTTCCAGAAAAGTAAGTCACACAGTCTTTATCACAAACATTCACTCATTCTTGCCACTGGTATTTATTGATTCATTAATATTCTTAATATTTTGTCAAGTGTAGCAGCTAGAGGGATTCCAGAGGTTTATCTAGTACCACATCTCATGGTTCTGTGCTAATCATGAAGTTACTAAGATGACACACTCTGGCTTCAAGGAGTTGAGAGATCCTTTGACAAGTGAAAGACAGCTACATTTCATATAATATATCACCATGCAGGAATTGCTACAGTAATGGCATGCATTTATGATGATACTCAGAGGATGGGAACCATAAAACAATCCCCAGAGTCAGGAAGATGCCCTTAGACATAGCCTTAAACTGTGAAAGCGAGCAAATCTCTCTTGGTTCTCATGTGCCCCTAAACCTAACATGTGCTTTTTTTAAATTTATGCATCTTGAAGCCACTTAAATAAAACTCTAATAAGTGATATCTCATGTAACTATATGACAAACAAATTGGGCTTTAGAGAGAAGGCGTTGGCAAATGTTGGGTTAATTAGAGAACTTCCCAAGTATTTACCAGATTCAGATCATGTAGATCATCTAGAAGGCTGGCTTTCCAGACTATCCACAGTGATTAAAGTACCTATAAATGTATAAAATTATTCCACTTAGTCATAGTTTCCAGATGTAGCACAACCCGAACATAACATAATAAAAAAGTAGACGGCTTGGCTGGGGCTGTGATTCAGTGTATAAAGAGCTTTATGTGCAAACAAGAGTACCTGAGTTTGGATCCCCACACCCAGAGAAAAAGCAGATGTGGTGGTATTGGTATACACCTATAATCCAGATGTGGCGGTGTTGGTATATACCTATAATCCAGATGTGGTAGTGTTGGTATACACCTGTAATCCAGATGTGGTGGTGTTAGTATACACCTGTAATCCAGATGTGGTGGTGTTGGTATACACCTGTAATCCAGATGTGGTGGTGCTGGTATACACCTGTAATCGTCTACACCACCACAACCATATGTGGACATTAGGTCATGTGGTGGTGTTGGTATACACCTGTAATCCAGATGTGGTGGTGTTGGTATGCACCTGTAATCCTGGTGTTAGAAGACAGAGACTAGAGGATGGAGGGACTTGCCAAGCCAGTCAGTCTAGCCAATCATGAGTGCCAGGTTCTAGGAGAGAGCTTTAAAGAAAAAAAGGACAATGTTTGAGTACCACAGCCAACATCCACCTCTGACCCCCCACCCTCAATAAAACATTTTAAAATATATAAATAATTACATATTAATTACTCAACAATATGTATAAAGTACCTGCTAAAGGATGACCTGTTTTGCTGTGTATATATTCTACTTCCTGAAATACTGACCAAGTTGCTAGACCTTTTCAGAAAGGTTGAATAGTATGATGAAACTAACTCGCAAACTTTAGAACATTTGTTTTACAATTGTGTTTACCATAAAATTGAAGAAATGAGTTTTTTTAAGCCCTTCAGGATCTGATGACAAAGACCACTCATTCAGTATTGTGAAGGTGAGGCGTCTTCCTTTCAAGTTACATTTATTTTCAGCAGCATGTAATTGCTATTTGAATTTGCTTCAATGAGTAAATATTTTACAATACATATTTTACCAATACTGTGCTTCCAAAATATCATTTAATTTTTTCCTGTTTAGATAACTGCCTAGGGAAAATGACACCTTGAAAACAAAAATCATGTATTTATATAGAAAACAAAATGTATCAGGGAATCTAAAGCCAATAGAGGAATGTATAGAATATAAATGGTTTTTAAATGTGTGACAATATTCTCTTTCTCTGCCTTTATAATGAATGCCGATTTGAATTTTAACTAGATATCAAATGCTCACTATCATTCAACTGGTCATGTAAAGTAGAGTGGATAGTGACAGGTTAGTCAACAGGTAAAAGACAAGCGTTCTTTGCCTAAAAGTTTCATTTGGAGGAGTTCATCTCTATATATAGACTCTGTGTGTGTGTGTGTGTGTGTGTGTGTGTGTGTGTGTGTAAGACCCTCAACACAATACCACATACACAATACACAATACAATAATAGCAGCAAGTATATGTATAATACACACACATTTGTTGCAATAACAAATACACACATGTGTATGCAATATGTATCACAACTATCATGGAGTAGCTATGTTGTTGTTTTATTCAGTGTACTAGAGCATTCTATGAAATTATATAAGAAAGCCAAGAAACATAAAAGCAGTTCCCAAGCCAACATGGTATAGTAACAGGAGAACAGACAGAAGCATGGCACTCACAGATTCACTCCTTCTGAGGTGGAGTCTCCTGCACTTTTCATGACTTCTTTTGACTTCATTCTCTTTCTGAAAAATGCACAACAGCATTGTGCTAATGCTCAAACTCAGGCAGGATCAATAAACTTATTTTTAAATTAGAAAACACCATATTTCTTTCCTTCAAGGTCCTTGTACTTTGAAGTGAAATAAAAATGCTAGTGAAAGATTGCCGTGAGTGTGATTAAAAGATTGTAGTGGGTGTGATTAGAAGATTACAGTGAGTGTGGTCAAAAGTTTGCAGTGAGTGTGATTAAAAGATTGTAGTGGGTGTGATTAGAAGATTACAGTGAGTATGGTCAAAAGATTACAGTGAGTGTGATTAGAAGATTGTAGTGGGTGTGATTAAAAAATGTAGTGAGTGTGATCAAAATATTGCAGAGTGAGATTAAAAGATTGTAGTAAGTGTAATTAAAAGATTGCAGTGAGTGTGATCAAAAGATTAGAGTGAGTGTGATTAGAAGATTACAGTGAGTATTGTCAAAAGATTACAGTGAGTGTGATTAGAAGATTGTAGTGAGTGTGATTAGAAGATTACAGTGAGTATGGTCAAAAGATTACAATGAGTGTGATTAGAAGATTGTAGTGAGTGTGATTAGAAGATTACAGTGAGTATGNTTACAGTGAGTATGGTCAAAAGATTACAGTGAGTGTGATTAGAAGATTGTAGTGGGTGTGATTAAAAAATGTAGTGAGTGTGATCAAAATATTGCAGAGTGAGATTAAAAGATTGTAGTAAGTGTAATTAAAAGATTGCAGTGAGTGTGATCAAAAGATTAGAGTGAGTGTGATTAGAAGATTACAGTGAGTATTGTCAAAAGATTACAGTGAGTGTGATTAGAAGATTGTAGTGAGTGTGATTAGAAGATTACAGTGAGTATGGTCAAAAGATTACAATGAGTGTGATTAGAAGATTGTAGTGAGTGTGATTAGAAGATTACAGTGAGTATGGTCAAAAGATTACAGTGAGTGTGATTAGAAGATTGTAGTGGGTGTGATTAAAAAATGTAGTGAGTGTGATCAAAATATTGCAGAGTGAGATTAAAAGATTGTAGTAAGTGTGATTAAAAGATTGCACTGAGTGTGATCAAAAGATTAGAAGATTGCATTGAGTGTGATTAAAATTTCTGTGCTGGAATTGGCCTTTTGCCTCAGGCCCCTGAAAAGTTATGCTTTCCAATTGTTATTGTTTCTTCACCAGTTTTCAGCAGTTATCAACACAGATCCCTTCTCCACATCCATGGTCATGTCTCCATCACCATTTTGCTGGGCCATGGAAGATTTTCCTCTTATATTCTTTCTAATCAGAGAAACTTTAGAACATAAATGATACATCACCCTTCCTATGACATTCCTCAGATATCTTTCTATTGTGCTTAGAACAAGATAACTCATTAGGACCCCCATACCAGTCTCCAGATGACAGCTGACATCACCCCTTCCCCTAGCTGCTCCCTACCCATAGTTCTCTCTGTTTCCCTCACCCAGTCATCTCATCCTGCCTCTGAACTTTTGCAAGTTCCTTCCCCTTGCATTTGGCCAGATAGCCTCTTCCCTCTCTTTAAATTAAATTTTCAATATCACTCCCTAGAAAGACCTTCATCTGCCCTGCTTGTCTCGATTGTCTCCACTAGTTTGTGTTCTTTCTCCTTATAAGATAGGGATGATGCGCTCCTGAGAGCAGGGGCATTTTGACCTTCACTCTTTGCCACATTATCGGTAGAAAAGCATCTGCATGTAAAGAATATTTAGTAAATGTTTGCTGAAGACATTAATAAACACTCATCAGTAATGACCAAAATCGGTGATAGAGCTCGCATCTGTGTGATGCAGGGAAGACAGGCATAGTGTTGTCTTCTGGAAGTGTCCTCCAGCATCCTGTGGGCTGCTCTGCGTCCACTTCCCAGACCTGGCCTCACATTACCCTGTGCTGGTGTCCTACTGCTCTGCAGACATCCCAGCCANCGAGACCTCTGCACTGGCTGTTCTTGCTACTGCTCCCTGCATGGTGTCCTCACTCACTGCAGTCTCTTCTCTGCTTGGAGGTCATCCACTTGGCCATTCATAAAAAAAAAGGCATCTTCCAACATCTGTCAGAACTCATCACCTTCATAATCCCCTCACCCCAATCTTCATTTCCTTACCTCCATTGCACTTAATTTTTGAGACAAAAAGCAAGTTTTATTGTGTGTGGTGTGTTCTCTGAGTGAATAGCTTCTGTTCCTAGGACTCCTGCAGGCACAGCTCTGCCTGGTGTGTAGCTGACACGCAGCAGATGACAAGTGAATGGACATGCCCTTGAGTACAAAAGGGCAAAACGCTAAAGAGTGAATCTTAGGTTATTGCTTCTGTTTGTTTTAGCGAAAATGCCCCCAGACGCAGACCTGTGATTCAGTGACTGGAAACACAGTGGCAGGAAAGAACCAAGTTTAAGGCCAGTTTGGGAAACTTGGTGAAACCCTGTCTAAACACAAAAGTAAGAACTAGAAGGTGGCTTGGATGTGGTTTGGGGGTAGAATGCTTCCCCAGCATGCACCCTGTCCTAGGTTCAATGATAAGTACCCCTAAAATATATAAATAAATAAGCCTAATATGTGCAATCTTTCTGAAAGAAAAAGGCCCATGACTGAAAACCAACTGGCTAAGGTTCAGAAACACATAGTTATTTTTTAAAATATATAGAAGAATATTTAACATATTATATTTAATGTTATTTAATATATTTAATTTAGCTATTTAAAAAATGTGCTAATACATAATTTTATTTACCATATGTAGATATATATACAAACATATGGTAAACAAAATTATATATGTATTAGTACATAACTAATTTTCCAAAGTCTTCAAATATGCCATTTTGGACAAGCTTGTAAGTTTATTTATCTGAGACCAAAAGGTCTCCATAACTGTTACATCTAAACAAACAAACTTTTAATTCCCATTTTTCGGCAATCCCATATTTTTGGTGTGGCTCCAAGCAACTTCTCACTGGGTGTTCATGAGTGTTGTGAGTTCTGAACGGTGTCTGTGCTCTCTACTAGAAGGTGCCTGGATTTCCTGGAGTTAGAACATGGAAGGAGACAGATTAATATGCATTTCTAGGAGAATAAGGCATTCATAGACAGAAACAAGAACTCTGAGCACTTGCTATGCTAGAGAGGGTCCCTGTGCCCCTGGTACTCAAGAATCTACATCCAAGGTAAAAACAGGCATGAGTGTTTAAAAACACTCATAACCTATTGTCTGTAGACTCTACCTATCATCATGGGCAAGTATATATTTTCCCCTGACTCCATGAAGCAACTGTACTCCATTGTAGTAGGCAAATGAATTGAATAGCCAGTTTTTGAATGAAGAAACACAGTAGCCAATAAACACATTTTTTTTAAATGTTCAACCTTTAGCCATCAGGGAAATGCCGGTCAGGATGAAAGTAGAATTCTGGCTTGTTCCAGTCAGAGTGGCTGTCATCAAGTAAACAAGGAGCAACAAATGTTAATGAGAGAGCTAGGAGTGAGGGACGAGGATGAGGGAGAAATAACCATATCCCACTGTAAGAATGTGGCTGATTCCAGCCACTATGAAGTCAGTAGAGAGTCTTCATTCACAAAATGTCCAGAAGATCCAACTCCTTACAGACATTCACCCTCAAATCATCAAAGGCAACATGGAATAAAGAATCATGTTCCAGTCATATTTGTTAGGCAGTGATAGCCAAGTCATAGAATCTTCTGGGTGTCCAACAGCAAACAACAGATAAACAAAATGTAGTGTATATACATAGTGGAGTCTCATTCATTCAAACAGAACAAATCCTGTCACCCGTTGGAAAAAACAAAGAACATGGGATGACTATGTTAAGGGAAAGAGGCTAGACTCAAAAACAACTGCCATGTGTTTCTCTCATATACGGAAGACAGGGAGGGTAGAGAAGAATTGACATTAAAATAAGAAGTGAGTCATTTAAGATACACATATATGGAGCCAGGCAGTAGTGGTGCACATCTTTAATCCCAGCACTCAGGAGGCAGAGGCAGGTGGATCTCTGTGAGCTCAAGGCTAGCCTGGTCTACAAGAGCTAGTTCCAGGGCAGTCCCCAAAGCTACAGAGAAACCCTGTCTCAAAAGACCCAAAAATAAAAAAGACATACCTATGGAAAAGTGAAAAGAGGGAGGGTAGAAAAGAAAATAATACAGGATACAAACACAATCAAAATATACAATAACCATCAAAATGAAACCCTTTACTTTGTACAGTCAGTACATGCTAATAAAAAATCTTACTTTAAGAAAACCAGTCTCTTTAATATTTGTATGTATGGAAAATTTTTAAAGAAGCACTTGCATTTTAAATATGTAAGTAATAAGCACATTTAAAGTATGATGCAGTATTAAAATTATATATGAATTTCAGGGACACTATCATTGAACACTCAGGTAATTATTTTCTGGTTGGCTGAACACACCTATTGAAAGTCAGTAGAGTGAAATGCAGAAGAGCGTGGGTCCGGGTCCAGACAGTCCCATGTTTGAAGTAGAGTTGTGGCATTCATTAGCTGAGTGTGACCTTCAACAAGTGACATAACCTCCCAAGGCCTCAGTATTTCTCTTAGAAATAAGGGGGCTGAGCAATGTCTGATCCACACACAGCTAAACATATAAAATGAAGCATGCAAATAAATATAGGTAGAGACATCATCTGTTTTACTGTACACTTTTATCATACATTGTAGTATCATTAATTGGTCAACACATTTGATTTTTCTTTTTACCTAAATGGGAACAAATGAATAGCAAGAGCTAAACACACATATTTTCAGATATATAATGCCAGTAAGCACAGAAACATAATTATATATTCAATTTAACATGTGGCACATGGTCAGTGGTAAATGGTGGCTATTATCACAAAAAGCAACACTTTACACAAGGAGAATCCAATGCTCACTTCTCAACCAACTACAATTTTGTGCACAGCATCCTGAAGCATTTTATTGAAGTGGTTCAGGGAGGGGGTGGAAGACTGTGTGGCTGAGATTTATATGGCTTTAAAATCGTGGGAAAACAATTAACAGGTAGAGAGTTCATTGTAGCAGAGACCCAGCTTGTAGCAATTGCTGACATCTGTTTTATGTGTGATCAGTCATTCTGCAGGGTCAATACTGTAACTAGCTCTTTCCGAGTTTACAAGTTCATAGTATCATCCCACTGCTTTCTACTTGTTTAATTTAAAATATTAAGTATCAGCAAATGTTTTATTGAATTCCTCAAATCAGAATAAAACTTCAGGTGCTTGGCATGGGAAAAGCAAAAAATGGTATAAACTGCTTTAGACTTAGAGACCCATAGAAGTGCTCCCTCGGGTGACCAGAAGATTTTGTTCTATGATTTTCTCCTCCTAGCACGACTCGTTTGTGTGAGATAAAGCTAAGACTCCTCGCGAAGGGCCTTATAAACATGTGTTCTTCGATTTTAAATCTGATTCGAAAGCGCCTCTCTTCTGCTCCCTGAGAGTAAAGTGACCTTTTTAAATGGAGGGAAGTGGCTTTAGATGACAGGCTTGATAAATGCGGTCGTGTTCACTCAATAAAATAAGGCCCAGTGCATTTGAGGATAAATCAGTGGAATGTGCAGCCCCACCTGTCTGTCTCCATCATTCATTTCCACTGTCACTTTCACAGTGGCTGATGGATCACAGTTGCTGTAAAATTAGACAGCCTTTAATCTCATTTCATCCTGATTAGCTCCTCTGCCCCTTTCCCTCTAAGTCACTGACTGACACGCTAAAAACTCAGGGCGGGCTGTGCACGAACATGGAGGACCCACCTCTTCCGCCACCTGCTTGTGCACACACACAGGTGTCCACCACTAGTGTAGTCTAGGAAGGAGAAGGGGTGGCTTTGGGTGACTTAAAAGAGAACGGGTGTGTTGGGTACACTGGATCGCAGGCTCTTATTCCTTGTCCTATTTACTTGTGCTTTCCTTTGGGTTTAATCAGAAGTCAAAGGAGTTAGAGTTCTTTTGAAATTGAAACATTGATCAAATATTTTATTTGTAATAAAGTTGGAAGCATTTTACATTCAATGATAATCTCAAAGAGTCATTTGTGTCTATTTATAGCCTCCCATTTTACAGCAAGCATTCAGAAAGGATAATAATTCAAGAATCTGAATACTGAAATGCCCAACCAAGAAATATAATATGCAAGATTATCAAACAAAAATAAAAACGTGAAGAAAAAAAAGAGGACCATCACAAGCCCGTTCCATCAGGAATTTCAAGAACTTCTTTGCCCTGATTTTGGGGAGCTCAGTAGTTAGCTTAAAGCAATAGCTTCATTTGCTTGCACAAAGCATAACAACAGAGGTAGTCAAATGACAAAGAGGCTTAAGAAGAAATCGTGTGTTATTTCCTTCACTTAACTTTTGCCTGAATGGAAACAAATGCACAGCAGGGCCAAACACAAGTCCTGATGCATTTTTCAGAGGTTTTGGTTTATTACAAAGTCTGGCCCATGGTTAAAGAGAAGAAAATACCAATTTTTCATTTTTGTAAAAAGATTTGTACACTGTGATAATTAAAATCTTAAAGTAAAGTATATGAGACATGATGGCTGGCCACGGAGTGGGTTAACCCAGCTGCTGGCTTGTATTTCTGTACAATGTCACCTGTAACTAGCTGCATACAAGGGCAGGTGGTGCTGTGTGAGTTCACACAGGTCAGGGGACACTATGTCAAGCTGGAGCAGCCAGTCACAGCACATGATGGGGTAATCCAGGCTCCTTTCTGATATGGTGCAAAAGGTATCTTCATTCAAAGAGCAGCAGTTTCATTTATTTGAGTTTTAAGACATAGCTCCAAAACATAATCAAACTTAGTTGTTTAATGAACCTAATAGATAGACCTACACCAAAGAATTTGAGTCATGGCTCAACAAGATCTATCAGAAGAGAGCATTCTCCAAAGATTAAAGTGAGGACTGGGAGGTCTAAGGACATCCTTAAGGTGACAAAGTCCCTGATGTGATTCATAGATTCCACAAGCCACTTTAGAATCCTTTTCTTTAACCCCTACATCAGGTTTATACGTATGAATACTTTTTGTCTCATGGCTATAACTTCAGAGGAAGTGAATATTCACAGTAAATATTAATTAATAAGTCAAATTAATCAGAATTCCTACACCCTCTTTGTAGTTTATTAAGAAGCTTAAAGGATGCACTTATAGAACTTTTTCCCAAGTTCTCATCTAAAAGCCATGCCTGGTTCTTACTGTTTTTATTTATGTACATTAGCCAGTATAAGTCATCTCTGAGAGAGCTAGGACATAATTAAAGCAAAATGACATGCAGGATGTGTGCATAACCCTCAAGACAAGTCAGGTATAAGATAGGTTCTTGTTCTCCCACAGGTATACAATAATATGAGAGAGAGAGAGAGAGAGAGAGAGAGACTCTCTCTCTCTCTCTCTGTCTCCCCTCCTCCCCGCACATTGGCAAAGGAGCTCAGAGTAAGAATTGGCCAGGATTCATATTGATTTCCCACTGCACTGGTTTCTTAAGTGCTCTGTTGATCCGTGTCAAGCAATAAGTTCCCTGCCTGAACAGGCACTTCACCTCCCCATTTGTCCTCACCTAGATTTAAGGTGCCCATATGATGAGCCGAACAAGGACATCATTTTTCCTACTGGTGTCACTGGGCCCAAACCACTGCGTGTCATATGATAGCTCATGCCGCAAACGTCTACAATCACCCTGTGATATTATCCCAGCAGAGACCAACGCTGCACAACACCAAAGATGACAGCAGCAGCCTGCTCTGTACCTCGTGACTTTCCAAGGAGATTCAAATGGCAGAGCAACCTGGCTTTGGTGGGTTTGGGAATGAGACCCCTCCTCACAGCCTCTGCAGCTGGGTGCAGACAAAGAGTGCAGGAGAATGGATAGACATGACACTCCTGACAGTTTTCAACTTTGTTCCACAAGAGCTCTGATGCAGATAGATGGAAAATGTGTGATTGTGCTGCTAATGACATTGTACAGAAAATTAAGCATATACATTTGGAGGAGGCATTAAATCAGCAGGACCTTAATTTAAAAACTTAAAACTGTATGGAAATTCAGCCTGTTCAATGCTGTGGAGTAGAAAGCCATGCAGCACCCTGGTCTGTTTGTGGAAAGATTGCCAGCAAATGGTTCTACATTATTCAGAGTTACTTCTCTCAGGAAGTAGCTGCCAGCCCTGACCATTTGGGAGTGTCAGTCATTGCCATAGAAACCTATCCCCCACCATCGGGCAGATGAGGAGAGCTCAAGTATGGCAAGCAGCGTGCAGGCTGCTCTTGACTAATTTGTGGAATAACACTATGCAAAATTAATCAAAAGAGGTTGGGCTTGAAACTGCTGGGAGCACACCACTGAGCCAGGGTGTGTGACTCATAGGAGCTGTGGGTAGCATGCTGTTGCCTGTTGACGGAGTCTCGTGTTTTATACACGCTGGTGAAGTACATAGCTGGTAAGCTGAGGTATTGGAAAGTTTTACATGTCCTTTTTTCTTGATTCCAGTTATGCCTTACAACAGTGCCCACCACTGCGTTGTAGAGGTGGAAAATTTCCTGTTCGTGTTGGGTGGAGAGGACCAGTGGAATCCAAATGGTAACTATTGCATGGTTTTGATTGTAGCTGCTTTGTTCAACTGAGCTTTGGGTAACTACAGCAAAATATTTGAGGCGACTAACTTTAAAGAGAGAAGGTTCATTGAGGTCATAGTTTGGGAGGTACTGTGTGTTTCAGTTCTGATGGGAGCAGTGGATGGTGGTGACCCTCTGTGACAGAGGGAGCAAAGAATCGGTATATCATCAATGGGGGCAGAGAAAGAGAGAGGATAAGCAGGGTCTCACAACACCTAAAGACATGGCTCCAATGAACTTAGGGCCTCCTATACAGTCTTCCTCCTAAACTTCCCATCTGTGAATACGGTCATCTTGTGATACAAACTTTTACCATGCAGATGAGCTTTGGGTGAACCGCTCGAATAGACCACAGCAGCGTTGAACAAGTACACACTGTAAAGGGATGGCTGTCCATTTCTTTTATACTTAGTGTTGAAATACGTTTCTGTGCAACACGGGCAAATGAAAGGTCATGAGGTTGGCTGACGGAGGGCTGGAGGATACTCAAGGAGCTAGTTGAGGACATATGAAACAGAGCATTCAAGTGCCAGTTCTCGGGGGACTTAGCTTCACAGTGATACCCAGCCCTTGTCCTTATCCATCCCCTGGGAAATGCCACCAGCAGAAGCAAGGACTCCCAGGGGAAGGTTGAGTTAGTTGCAGCTGTTCAGATCTTCACCCATTACTCTCCTCCCACTCTGTCTATATGAGAACAAGGTTGCGATAAGCATTCTCTCCCTCATACAGCACAGAACACTGCTTCAAGTTCTTTTGCAGTAAGTAGGACCAAAATCTTAGTGCACCTACTGTCTTCTCGGCAGTTTTTAGAAGTGTGTCTTTCATAGGTTACCTGCCATCTTTCCTATAACTGTGAGTCCTTCCTAAATGAAAGGAAACCTTTTGGTACACATCCCAAATCGAATATGCAAACACTGTGTCTTGCAGAATGTGCAAAATGATTGTGATTTGTTTTAGAAAGCTTGCAAGTGAGGGAAGAGCCACAGTTGTAGCCTTCTGTGTTACAGTGATAATTATAATTAAGACGCCATAAGCCAGCTTGCAGGTACACATTTTTATTTTAAAACCTCAGAACATCACACTGAAATTAAATATACTGTGTATATTTTACTGTGAATGCTCTCTTTCAGCATCTGCACCAAGGCAAATTGTGTAAAAATCACAACATCTGCTCCCTCTAGAAAATCATAAAAGAAAACAAGTCAGACTGCCCCCTATTAAAAAAGAGGGAGACCACTCAGTCAATTAAGTGTTGGTCATATCAGCATGAGAACCTGAAAACTGGATTTAAAAAGAAAGAAAGAGAGAAAGAAAGAAAGAAGAAAGGAAAGAAAGAAAGAAAGAAAGAAAGAAAGAAAG
>LOEQ01004435.1:88102-110974 GCA_001685075.1 Bramus lutescens
AGATAGATAGATAGATAGATAGATAGATAGATAGATGATAGACAGACAGATAGAGATGGGGTATTGATAAATTACCCTGAGAGTTAAAATAACTTTAAAAGATCTTACAATAAGCAGGGTTTAAAGTGTATTTGTAAAAGTTAGTAGTTAGCTTTTGTAATCTTATCTCAGAAATTTGCTAAATATTGCTCCTGAGAGCAAGGAGAAGTGAGAGGAGGAATAAATGAACAATTTTAACTTACAACAGCGTGATTCCACTAAGGAATGTTTAATAGTCTTAACTGATTCCCCCGCAGCCCCCCCCCAAAGGATCACAAGCCAAGTGTGTCTTTCTATGGAGAGGAGGGGAAAGTCTAGTCTGGTAAACTTTGAGCGTGTGGCGGGTATTCAGCGTGGATAGACCACCAAGCCCTTGTTCTGTGATACATTTCAGGGACACACAAGTTGGCCATGAGAGGGGATCTGGGGTGACTCACCGTCATGTCAGAAGGGATTTCTACCTACAAATAGCATTTTGAGTCAAGAGGTGAAACCTGCTGGGTTTTTTTTTTCCAATTTAGACCCTAAATCCGGTGTGTGTCTGGGGTTGGGAGTACAGGTGGATCTTCAGAGGGGTCCCCCTGCCTGAAACAGAGACCAGTTCTGACAGGTTGACTTGGTGTCAGAGGGCAAGGACCCAGACCAGAGAAAAAGAAGAAAACTGAAATGGAAACTAGAGAAGTGGAGGAGACTGCCGAAAGAAGTGTCCTTGTTCTTCACACTGTCCTCATTCTTCGTGACTCCTGTCATCTTCTGGATCAGTACTCATGGTCTCACCTTACATTCTAGTCCAACTCTACACCGACTCTTTACTGCAACTAGCGGTTGGGGACTAGTAACTGAAGATGTGCTACATTTGTTTGTTAAATAAAATTAACCTGGGGTCAGGAGTCTGAGTCAGCATTGAGTTGACAGGAAGTAGTGGGGAGGAGCCGTGTGTAGCTAGGGTTCTCAAGTCGGGTGGAGCAGAAGAGCATGCTGCTTTGGGGGAGCCTTGAACAGGAAGAGAAGAGGCAAGAAACGAAGGGTCAGCTACACAACCACACAGTTAGACACAGAGTAAGAGTGAAAGTAAGATTACAGAAGAAATGAAGAAAGCCCAGAGACTAAAGGTAGATGGGCTAATTTAAGAAAAGCTGGCTAAAGGCCAGGCACTTAGAAGAAATAATAAGTCTCCATATGTATTTATTTGGGAGCTGGGTAGCAAAGAGTAAAGAGAGGAAAACAAGCAACTACAAACAATAAATGATCCCTCAGAGAGCTGCAAACCCGTCTCAGAAGCATCTGACAGAAGCACACTGACCTTTCTGTGTCCATGATTAAACGAGATGTGTGCCTTTTGAAGACCTGTGTCATTCTTCTCAACAAAACAGTTAAATTGCAAAGAAAAGAGCTTCAAATGATTTTGACAGATCCTATTCATTAGAAAGCAATTGGAATCTGTTTATTCAAGTGGGAGAAGTCAGTGGACCAACTCTGTGAACCTTATTTTGCAACTTTTAAAATCTTAATTTTTACTTAGATGAGATTCACACACACACACACTCAAACACAGACACAGATACACACATACACACACACTCACACACACACACACACACACACACACACAGTATTAAGGTTTCAGAATCCAAAAGGTAGCCTTCACTTTGGCTACCCTTAATTTTTTTGTCCCACTTTTCTCCTTCTAATTCCTTCCATTGCTTCTGTTTTTCATGACCTTCAACCTTCCACAGCATATGCATCTTTCGAAAATATGGATGAGATGTAGAAAAGAGAACATGGTCAAAATATCAGCCTAAAATGATCAATAATGGCTATCAGGACGATGTAAGACTGTCCCAAAAGCTGAACACAGTATCATCTCCAAACAGCATTACAGTTAAATAGTGATGAATCATTTGAGCAAATGTGACACTTTGGCTATCGCTTCAGTATCACAAGCTGAGCATCTGTAATCTGAAATTAATCCAATGTGATTTGCATGTGACTTCAGATGACACATTTACAGCAGAGAGGAGAGAGGGAGGGAGGGAGAGAGAGAGAGAGAGAGAGAGAGAGAGAGAGCACATTGAAAGCATTGTATAAAATCACCAGTATGGACATTCATAACTGGTAAAAGTACTAAGAATCAATAGTTGTGAGTGCCCAGCCATATAAATGACATCGATAGCAACCTCCCTCCCATCAGGGCTCAGGAAATATTGTTAAAGGCAGGGGATGGAGAAGACTGAGAACTGGAGGATGGGGAAGAGGTCTGTGAAATGCATGTCTTCTGAACATGGGGTGGCTGTTGCAAATACAAATTCACAGTAGCTGTAGGTATACATTCAAGATCTGTCCAAGATCAATCCAGGTAAAATTCTAGTGTGGATAGAGAGGGTTTTCAAAGCCCCAACCCTAGCTGAAGAGCTATTGGTAGTTGTCAGCTGGGAGAAGAGTCACATTTTTTTAGGCATGTGTCCCATACTCCTGCACTAATTCAATTCAGTGGATACTAGAAAAAAGTATACTTTGTGCATATAAGTACTTGTTTAAATATTGAATAAAGAGTAAGTGTATAAAGTTCGTATAAAACCGAAATATATTTTGTGTTTATCTGGGTCCCTTCCCCATCTTCTCTGTATATTTCTAAATATGAAGATTCCTGGTGTCCAAAACATTTCTGGTCCTAAACACTAATATTAGAGCCTCAGATAATATTAGGAAGAGTTCATGAGAGCCAACTTTTAAAAACTTTTTATACAGATAAAGATCACCTGACAGTTTCTGAGAACAAACAAATACTGGGTGCTGATACAAGCACATGAACATATCTGCACATACCCGGTGAAGGTTTCCTTACTGCCCCCGTGTTACTGGAGAACAATCTGAGGCTGATGGAAGATATGTGCCATGTCAAAGGTCACACACCTAGTAAATTACACCAGACAGTCGAGTTTTGTAAGTCACGTTGTACATCAAGATGGCATGCACTTTCCCCCAGGTGTTTCAGTGCTTAATACACACAACCTTGAAAATTCCCAAATAATACAGAGGACCTGATAAAAACGTTCAGCACTGTCCATATTATATTTGACGCTGCACAAGAATCTTAGCATCAATTTTTATAGAGTCTATTAATTAATCCAGTCTAAATCGTGTCCTTCAGGGCCTGACACTTAGCAATTATATTGATTCTGTACTGGACATGTGTGCCATCCTGGTCATCATAGGTCTGTCCATCATAACTCTGAATGCCTTAGACCCCTTAGCCTTCCATCTTTCTTACTTCTCACCTCTGACTAGTTATGTCTTCCATCTTCTTCTATTAACACCGTTTCTATTTCACTTCCTTTCATTTCTTCTCCTGAAAGTATAAATCTAGTTTTTCAATATCACCTTCCTAAATCACAGCCTGCCTCACAACTGGTCACCTATCCTTCCAGTGAATTTCATACACTTTGCCTTTGAAAGTATAGTAGGCAAACACTGTCAGCAGCCTTTCTTGAACAGAGAACTTGAATCATTTGGAAGTCTTATTAGAATCAATACCAAAAGCTCCCTGGATGAAACACTCTTGTAATCACTGTTAGAAGAGTCAAATATATATATGTTAAAAATCAAATACATAGAAACACTATCCAAAGTTCACAAAAGTTATTCTATTTGCAGTTGTACTAGAAGGGGAAAATTGATAATTGAAGAGAAATTTTGATGATGCAGATTTCTAATAAATTGGGAACAATGACCCTTAAAGGACCATAAATAAAGTGAATGTCAAGATAATTTATTATTGTTACATTATCTACCTCATTTTTCACTGTGTCTTACTGAACTATGATATCTTTAGAAAGCACCAAATATCCCCAGAATTAATGAACATTTTGGCAGTGTATCAAAAGCAAGAAGAGAAGAGCAGACAGAAATCACTAGTGGCTGTCTCCTTTCTTAGTATTTCAACATCAAAGGTGCTAACCGGGTGGGAAGTGAATAGGATTGCTGTGCAGGTTCTTGGATTTAGAAGGCAGATCAGTAACGGTCAAAGGTTTGCAGCAGTCTCTGGAGTCATTCCCCCCTTTCACGGGCTGACAGAGTATCCCTTACCCATTGCAAAACTGATGTCCATAGATATACTGAGAGCTGTTCCTTCATTGTAGAAGAGCCAGTTTCTATGCATGCCGCTTGGACAAGCACTTATACGTGATTGGCGGGAGGAATGAAACCGGCTACCTGTCCAGTGTGGAATGCTACAACCTGGACACCAACGAGTGGCGCTATGTGTCCTCTTTGCCTCAGCCTCTGGCAGCCCATGCAGGAGCAGTGCACAATGGGAAAATCTATATTTCAGGCAAGCCATTTCTCTATTTTTCTTTACAAAGCCATTATGCAAGACACTTCCTTGACACCGATGTGTCTGTCGTTCGCAGGGGGTGTGCACAACGGAGAGTACGTGCCATGGTTGTATTGTTATGACCCCGTCATGGATGTCTGGGCCCGCAAACAAGACATGAACACAAAACGTGCCATCCACACTTTGGCTGTGATGAATGACCGCTTATATGCAATTGGAGGGAATCATTTGAAAGGTGTTTTCTTGTTTGTTTGTTTGTTTGTTTGTTTGTTTGTTTGTTTGTTTGTTTGTTGGGGTTTTGTTTGGTTCTGTTCCTATTCCAGTAACATTTGCTTCACGCATTCTTTGCTTCGGGATTTCTTGTTAGTTCATCATAGCTAACTATGTAAAAACCATGTTGACCAATTACAATCTGCAAATTAACAGTACCCTGGAGCGAACATTTATTGTGTTTTAGTTCTGCAGATAGGATTATGTTTAAGTTACCATACACACTAAAGAAATGAATAATGATGTCTAAAGGGAAGAAATGAGACCATTAATATCTGAAAAAGCACAATTTGTCATAACAAGGAAACCAGTGAAATAAATTATTCCTTATCTCCAAAGTTGTAGTAATGAATTGTCCTCCAGAAAATTGTTTTTTGCTGCAATCATAAAGAACTGTTCTCACAGGTTCAGAGAGCTAATGTATGGATTTTTTTCTTAAAGCAAAAATGTGGTATCTAAATTTAGAATTATTTAAGTAGTAAATATCAAATGATCTATGATTCTCAAACTGAATTGCTTTTTTTATATAATTTAAGGCATTTTATAATCTGTTCTTAGCTGCTTTCCTTCCCTGGATGCGTTTATAACTGAGACCTTTTACGACTGATGTGACGTTAGAATCTTGCGGGTGTGTATGACACTGCCTTTGGTGGGAAGCAGATCCATGGTGCTGAGCTTTGCCTCACCTACTTTGGGCTTCAGTTTCCTTGTCTCAAAAATTAAGAAACTGCTCTAAAATGTACTCTAAAATCTCCACAAGCTCCCGAGTGTGACAGAAGCAGGCATACCTGTGGTGTTAGTAGTAAAATCAGTGTGTTCATTTATCTGACTGTAGTATATGAATCCAAAAGTAGGCTAGACATGGAAAGTTTTTCTAATCTGTATTTACACATAAATGTAATACAAATCTCACAGGCTAACTTTTATATCTATATTTCAAATTCACATTCCGCCAAAAAAGATGATGCTCTAGTGTGTGCCTCCTGCTCCTCTCCATGCCCCTCGCCCCCACAATAGCAGAGGACCCTGTCTCCATCTGCAGGTGGTTCTTTTCTTTTCGCTCCTTTCAATTTCAATGCCCTTTTTATTTCCTCACCTAAGTGTTCTCGACTAATTTTGTGGCTCTCAAAATAAAGCATAGTTTCATTTCATTCTCATTAGACTTTATCTATGTCTTAATGACTCTTATATTCCAGATTAGAAAACTCAGGAAGATTGCTCACTAACGTTAAGTCTAAGTAAGAGAAAGTGTGGCTGTGCACACATGAGCATGGACAGACATGCATCAGAAGCAGAGGGCCAAGGCTGTAGTTCAGTTGGTGATGATGTTTGCCTAGCATTCATAAGGCCCTGGGCTCAAGGCTAGCATCACAGAAAATGGGTGTGTTGTTTAATTAACACTATAATCTCAGCATTGAGTAGGCAGAGGCAGAGGAATCAGAAGTTTAGGATCAACCTTAACTATACACCAAATTTGAGGCCAGTCTGGTCTACATGAGAACACATATACATGAATATGTGTTTATTATATTATTTAAATATAAATAACAATTATATATGTATATAATTTCAGAAGACTTAAGGACAAAGGAAGGTTATGGTTTGGGTCCTGGTTTGAAATAAATGAAATGCTATGTCATCCCATTCAAGACATACACTACAGCATGTCTGTAAAGGAGGGGTACTGACCTGGTCATTTTGTGAGACTTGTACTCAGCATCTATAGTACGTATGGAAGGAGGGACGGAGAAGGCACATGCGCCCCTAGCATTGCCTTAGAACCTCGGAATCTAGAATCCTTCCCATACGCTCATTTTAACCAGAGGGAGAATTTGCAGTGGGCATCTTGCTCTACTGTAGCACCCCAGTCTGCGTCATTGTGTATAAGCTGCTAGTAGCCTGAAACGGCCTGTCTGCTTTCTCAGGAATGAAAATTGCACCTTGGAACTTGTCTTCCTAACTATGACTGAAGAATCTGGATATTAGTTAATGTATGCCTATCATTAGTTAATGTATGTCTATCTGCTAGAAAACAGCCATAGCATGCATTAAGTAAACAAAATATCATTTGAACAGCCCCCTCTTTCTTCTATGTAGCCCAGGCTGGCCTTGAAACCATGATTCCCCGACCCCGTCTCAGTTTCATGAGTGATGAGTTACAGCCATGTGCTCTCCCTTCCACCTCTCAGATTTTTTTCACAGTTGGGTTTGTAACAAGGTCGCCAAGAACAATGTAGGTTCTGGACTCTTCTGAAGGAGCCCTGCCTTTAGTTCAGGGATTAAAAACCCTCAGTGGAACCTTCATGGTCACCTAGGAGATCCTGTCTCAAAAGATAGAGTGGGTAGGACCTGAAGAATGATATCTGAGGTTAACTCCTAGCCAACACAGACTCTCTCTTTCTCTCTCTCTTTCTTTCTTTCTCTCTCTCACACACACACATTTTCTCTCTCTCTCACACACACTCACATACATACACACAAACACTTACAAACATACATATACACACAAGTGCGCTCTCTCACACACACATAAACATACATGCACACACATTCTCATATACACACACAAACATACATACACACACTCACACAAACATACATACATACACACTCACACATACACACAAACATGCATACACATATTTATACACACTCATACACACACACACACACACACACACACACACACACAGAGGAGAACAGAGAGGCAACAGAGAGGAAGAAGACTCTCAGAGCTTAGAGCCCCAACTCCAAACCTTGACCCTTGAAAAAGTCTCTGCTCATCATTGAAGCTGTTTATATGTATTCAGTTTCTAGGAAAGGCTTAAGATCCTGAACAATGAATTTTAGTTGACTGAACCATGTTGAGAGAGTTAAATATTCAAGAAAAGCAAATGGTTCAGCCTATAGATGTCTGAGTTCTGATGCCCATTCCTCTGCATGTAGATACCATCTTTAAAACAAAACAAGCATGGGTGCTTGTAAAGCTAGTTGTGCTGACCATTGTTGTCTTAAATCTTTCAAAACGATGTATAATAAATCATTTTAATCGGGTCAACCTTGTGATACCTACTTGAGCATTCTTGATTGAGTTAATCCCAAACACTCAAAGTCTGTTGGAGTCTTTGGGTTTTTTGTTTGTTTGTTTTTGTTTTTATAGAAATTTCTGACATGTCTCCCAATTTCACTAATAAAATTATGCATTTGTGTCTTCAAAGACACAATAGTTGGCTTCTTAGCTCCAGCCCTCCTCGTTTTAAAAGGACTGTGGGAGTCACTCTTTTCCTCCATGTTTGCCTTTTCCTGTCACCTAGGTTTCTCCCACCTTGATGTCATGCTTGTGGAGTGCTATGACCCAAAAGGTGACCAGTGGAACATTCTCCAGACCCCCATCCTGGAAGGTCGCAGTGGCCCTGGCTGTGCAGTGCTTGATGAAAGTATTTATCTGGTGGGGGGCTACAGCTGGAGTATGGTACGTGTCTGTGTGTCTCTCTTTCTCCTGTGTGTGCTCGCTTCTGCTGGTTTCCCCCAGCTGTGTTATCATCCTGCATGTACCCTTTAGGAATATCAGGCTTGTGTGCAGGCGGCACAGCTCTATAAGCAGGAAGACAGACTGGCAGGGTGCAGTAGAAATGACTTGCTAGCCCATCCACTGGCCCACAGCAGGTCTTCCATCTCCAGCTTACTCTTATGCCCATGTGTTTGTAATTCTGCTTTCCAACCCCAAGTCAAAGTGAAATTATTTTTCAAATATCCTGTAGACATTCAATAAGACAATCTGAAAAGCTTCTGACCAGAAGGAGCAAAACATGGAAATTAATTCTTCAATGTCTGTGAATTCTATTTAGGGCATGAATTTGCTTTTCCCTCCCCCTTCCATGATGAAAATTTCCAAACATAAGCAAAAATTAAAATGATGGGAGACCTTTCGTTCCCCATCATCAGTGCCACAATCCATCAATAGACCCTTCCTTTTAAGTTTAACCAAAAAAAAATGAAGCAAATCCTAAATGTCATATTTCTAAAGGTCTCAGTATTTATCTTTCAAAAAAGTTATTCTTTTATGTAAAAAGTTATTCTTTTATACTATCATTTTATCACACCCAAAAACTGCATGTCCAATCCATTTCCTTATTGGTTTACCAAAAAAAGAAAGAAAGAAAAAGAAAAAGCAAAAAAAGGAAAAGGTTGTATTTTTCAAATCAAAACATTCAAATTAAGATCCGCAAGTCTCACACATATTTGGTTCTTGTGTCCTGTAGACCCCTCTCGTCTAGAACATTTCCACTGCCCTACTTTGTGTTCCCTGACTTGTTGACAAATAACTTCTTTGTTAACTAGAATACCCTACATTGTGGGACTAATAAGCTCCTTGTGTTGTCATTCAAAACAGTTCCTCAGACTAGACTTAGTCAGGTTGATTAGGCTCAAGCTTTTCATCATTTATTCACATTTTGGGGGGGGCTTATGCTATTTTTATCATAAAAAAAGAAAGAAAAGAAGAGTTCAGTATTGCAAAGTAGGCTATGTGTTTAGATTATGCCCAATCAGGAGAGAGCTCGGGCCTAGGAGTCAGTTTCATTGCTCTCACAATGACTGTTTCTGTATTGCCTTATTTATCTATGCTAGCTTTATAAGATCAACTTGGAGTTTTAATAACCTTTTTATTTATTTTGCATCCAACAGGCTTATGATACAAAGTTTTGAGGAACTTTTAAAAATTAATTATGTAATTAATTATTAATATAATTATATAATTATTAATATAATCATATATTTATATAATTATCAATATAATTCTAGAAGGCAACTATGAGTTGATGCATAAACCTAGATTTTCACACATGTGCCTGTTGTCTGGAGCCAGTTGTTGACTACAAGAGTAGAGATGCATTCAAGCAGAACTTAAGAATATACATTCAGAAAATATCACGAGTTTTGTTGGGGTTTTTAATTTGTTTCCTATGATTTAATTAGGCAAGGAAATTTTCAAGCATTAGCCTTAAAGTTGACAAAGGCAAAAAATTAAAGTCATTGTCCATTTGCTGTGTGGCCTCTTGAAAATAAATGAGTCAATATGTGGAGATGTTTTCAGCCTACTTTAAAATGCTTTGCTATCTTAGCTCACATTCTCCACAGGAAAAAATAAAAATAAAAACAAATAAATGAAGCCACAGTCTGACATTGATTTACTTCAACCTCTTAAATAATGTGTGTCTTTTTTTCTTTAATTTAAACCTACTGGAAAATTCCTAGGTTGAAGCCAATTATTAGAAGTGATCATTGAGCACTAAAGATGTTCTAGGTATTTATTTGAATTTGATCACTACCTGTTACTAAGTAGATAGCTTGGTCAGTAAAGTCCCATTTTGTCTGCATGAAGATCTCAGCTTAATCTCCAGAACCCTCATAAAAACAAAAACTCTCGGTGTGATGACTTGTGATTTTAGTTTAAGCATTGGGAAGACAGTCAAAGCAGACACTAACCTACTTGACAAGTTCCTAACTCAAGAGAGATCCTGTCTTAAAAAGCAGATACCTGAGTGAAGCAACACCAGAGTTTGTCTCTGTCCTCCGTAAACGTATGCTCACTTGCATGCACATACATGCTCCTGACCACATGCATGCACGCACACACTTACCCGATTTTGAAATTTCAGTTTCAAATATTTCCTTGGAACACAGCACCTTAAAACCCATTGAGAACATTTTAAATGTTTTAGGCTGAGCAGAGAGTTGATCTTCCCAGTGAAGCTGTGAAGAATTACATGGCTGTGACTACTCTAGTGCCTCCCCTAAGTACTCCCTGCTCTGCCGTTCCAGGGTGCCTACAAGTCGTCTACAATCTGCTACTGTCCAGAAAAGGGAACCTGGACTGAACTCGAAGGCGATGTGGCTGAACCCCTGGCAGGCCCAGCCTGTGCAACAGTCGTCTTACCAGCCTGTGTACCCTACAACAAATAACAGCAGGAAATCCTGTCACAGTGCCACACCTAGGATGCAGTGGCAGGTGACGCTGCAGTCCTGCGGGAACCATGCATTCCAATGGTACAATTGCCAAAAGCCACCTTTGCTTTCTGAATTACAAGTCACTATGGGAGAAAGAGACCTGTTCTTGAACAGACTGTGGTCGGCAACTCAGCTTGTTGCGGGGACAACCTCTTCCATAACAGACTGGTTTCAATTTGTCCCACCTCTACACAAACTCACGTGGAGCTAAACTTTCAAAGAGAAAGAAACCACAGAAGACTGGCCCCAGAGATCTAAGATCTGAATTGCGCATTGTGTCCTAACTGCATGTGATAGGCGTTGACATTTGGAGGATATTTTGTACATGAATGATTCAAAATCTGACCCACCAGAATACTTACCCTGCATTCCAGAAATTGCCACTTAATTCTGTACTTGTAACGCTTGGCTTCTTCACCAACTCCATAGGTAACACAGCAACCAAGAACCACAGAAGATGGAAGATGGACATCTTTGTTTCTATACAATCATAGTCTGTATTCCTTACAGCTCCTTAGGAGATCAGGGAAAAGTCAGCTCGTTAGCAATTGTTCTCTGCCAGAGTCTTAATTTCATGACTTTTATTGTCCTTGAAAATGAAAACAAAACACAGTCGTTCTTCAGCTTCCAGAACCTGTGATTCCTCATTTCTTACAGCGTTTTATGTAGTGAACATAAGGACAATTTGCCTCAAAAGATAAGACCAACAAACTCCATCAGAGAATATTTCAGAAATTCTGTTGTATAACAAGTTGTCCCAAATTTAATCCTTAATAAAAACTGACGAATCACTTTCAGGAATTCAGGCATACAAGAAAAACTTTCTCTTGAGAAAGATCCCAGTCATCCTTCTGAATCTTAAAACACACGACCTTCAGCTGAAGAGATTGCTCAGTGGTTAAGAGCACTTACTTCCCAGGCAGAGGACCTGGGTTTGGTTCCCAGAACCCACACGGTGGCTCACAACCGTTCATAACTCCAGTTCCAGGGCAGCATCGCACCAGGTATGCATGCAGGGCACTTACATACTTATAAACAAAACACTTGTACATGTGAAATAAAAATAAATGAATATTTTAAAATAATTACTTTAAAAAAACCTTGCAAACTCACAGTACCCAACAGTACATTTCCTTACCTTTGGCTGGCTTCAGACACTGGCTTCTCATTATTCCTCCATTCGTCAGCAGACATGTCTGCACTGGGTTCAGTGAGAACTGATGCTTGTCTTTAGGAACTCAAAAAGATCAAGAGAGCATGATGCAGTTTCTTAGTGGCCAATCAGAGAAGCCGAACTAGCAGGAGCATGAATTTGACTTTCAAGCTCATCTGAGTTTGAGCAACAACTGGCACTGACAAACGCCTAAATATTTTTTTAATCACAAAGAAGTGTTGGACCCCTTCAACAAATGTGATATTCAAAATACCAAGTAAAGGAAGCCGCAGATGAGAACAAATGCCCTCATGGTAAGCTTTCACGAGCACCTCAACGTGGCTGGGCATGCCAGAATCCAACAATGTTTCTACAGAAAAGTGCAATCTTTGTTGTTTTTGTATTTATTTGTATGTTCAGATCCAAAGGATCCGTTGTAAAAATATATGTGTGAATATATATATACATAACCAGTGCAATCAGCTTTCTTTTTTCCCCCTTGAAAACATACGAATACATAAGGAAGGACAGTAAGAGCGTGGGAAACACGCACCAGCATCCTGAAGAGCACGTGCCATTTCAGAAACCATATTCTCAACCATCGTTGTTTCTTCTAAACGTCGTTTCTACAAGGGTTTCAGCTTTCCTTAGGTTTGTTTTTCACTTTATTTTTTTCACTAGCCAATTTAAATAAAAAGCATTTATGAAAACTCTATGTAACGCTTTCTGTATTTCAGAGAGACACAAACTTCCAGAAGTGAAAAGTGAATAAAGTCACAAAGAATGTAAATTTTGTACAGCACTAGAATGTAAATGACGCTTGCTTGGAAGGGGAAAGTTTAAATAAAACTTTATGTACAATTTATCTGTCTCTCATACACCTCCTTATACAGCACACATATCAACTGGATTGTTTCAAGGTTTATAATATGTAAATGCCTAAATATTTTTATTCTACAGAAATTCTTTGCAGGTCAATTTCACTTTCTCATAATATGTAAAAACATATGGTATAGACGACATGAAAACATTGTGAAGTGGTTCTAGAAAATGGTTGTGAATTGAAAATTCTATGAGTGAATCTAAGTTTTCTATCACAAGTACATTACATTAAGACAGAAATTATTCAAGACTGAATAACTAAATGTGTATGGGAATTTTTATAAACACCTTAGTAACCAGCAGAAACAGCTGTATTCCCAAAGAATAGTGGTAGCCCATATTTAATTAAATCAGTTATAGAAAAGCAAAGTCATTGAGTTGATTTCCTTTTAAAGCAAGTCTGACAAAGAAGTTGTGCATGGAAATTAGAGGGTCTGTGGGTGAGACAGAGGGAAGCGAGACCTGCAACCAACAGGAGCAACAGGATTGTGATCCTAGTGTGTTTCCTATTGCTATGACAAAACACTGACCTAAAGCAACTTGGGGAGAATTGAGTTCATTTGGCTTCCTCTCCCACATCACAGGGAAGTCAGGGGAGGAAATTAAGGTGGGAACCTGGAGGCAGAAACTGGGGCCATGGAGTAGTGGTATTTTATTGGCTTGTTCCTTGTGACCTGTTCAGTTTGCTTCCTTCTATAACCCAGAACCACCTGACCAGGGGTGATACTGCCCATAGTGGTCTGGGCCCTCCCACATCAATAGTTAATCAAGAAAATGCCCAATGGAGTTACCTATGGACCACTCTTTTGGGGGCATTTTCTCAATTAAGACAGCTTTTTCCCAGCTATGTCTAGGTTTGTTTCAAGCTGACACAACCCAGCTATCTAGTACAGCCATCCTAGCAAAGAACGGTGCAAAATTGGGACCTAGCATCTGAAGCCTGCAAACTGGGAAGAATTGACTCTGACATTTTCCAGACCATTGTTCAAATGAGTAAATTCCTGGAAGACTGACGACCTTCCATAGTGGTTCCTGAAAACAAAAGCAATGGACTTCTATTTCCTTCCACTGCATCTCCTCCCCTGTATACTTAAAACAAAAATTCCTCTCGAATGCAGCTTCCACTGGCATCTTGTGAGCCAAGCAGAAAAGCAGGGCTTCTTCCAAATACATGAAGACCAACTTTCACGGGCAGTTAAGGGCATGCTTGTCTTTTCCCTAATCTTAAGGAACCACCGAGTTTGAGTCCACATGTAGATTGCATAATTTGACTCTGACATGTAGTTATCCAATACTTGATGACATCTGAGGTTAAAAAAAAAAAAAAGAAAATATTCTGAAGAAAAAAAATACATCCTTTCCAAGATGTTCTCCTAACTGGTAAAAGTTAGTGGGATAGGGTCAGGGAGTGCATTTCTCACTAAGTAAGCAGTCTGTCACCTTAAAGTCGGCATTTGTTCTCTCCAGGATGATCTTTCCAGAGCTGTCTGGCCCTTGTCAACATGGTGAGTATTAAGTATGTACTATTGATATCCCAGACGGCATTGTTAGGAATGTCACACTTCCAATTAAACTTGATTCTTTATATCAAAATATAAGTGCTTCTCAGGTGATGGTGTGGTCATGTCCTGGCAAAGATTGTAGGTTAAAAATATTGTAACTTGAAAGTGTGTCTCATTTACCTTACTGCATACCCTAGTAATACAATGCACTGTAGAAAATCACCTAAATGGAATGGCTCACTACCAGTCCCCAGCATCATTTTAAAAAGTTTTACCATGTATCACTAATCTGAAAAAAGATCAAAAGTCAAAATTTGAAGTATAGTTTGCTTGTTTTCTGAACACATCTTGTCTTTACACTACCTCAAATCAAAAGCCAGAGACGTCTGTATTTGCAAACTGAGCACACAGACATGCGTGCACAAATAAGACTAGCACAGCATACCAACACCAGCTAGCAAAGCTTGAAACCTGAGTGGAAACTAAAGTGAGAAGAGGCTAAAGGCAAGTGTGATAAAATCCTCCGCTCGATAGTATGAACTGTGTAGCCATAGCTATAGAGTGAGGACATGAACAATGCAACCAAGAGGTACTGGTTACTGGCTGAGTTTTCTTCATAGATATTTAGTCCATTGAGTGTTGCTGTAAAAGGTCACAATGAGCAGAATCTGTGGCTGTGGTGGCTTATTGTCAAATTGACTGGATTTAGAATTACCTAGTAGACACACTTCTGGGAGTGTCTGTGAATGTGTTTCCAGAAAAGTCTAATAAGGAAAGGAGGTCTATCTGGCACGTGAGTGACACTATCACATTGGTTGGGTTCAAGACTGAGTGAAAATGAAGGAAAGGAGAAGGTCAGGTGAGCATTGGTGCCCCTCTACAGACTGTGAACACAAAACAAGGTGCTTTCCCTCATTGCTCCTCAATGCCTTCCCATCACAATGGAGTGTATCCCCTCAAACCATGAGCCAAAGCAAATCTTCCATCCTCAAGGTGACTTTGTCAGGAGTCTTGTCACATCAATGAGAAAGGTCATTAGTACAGTGGCTCACAAATCTCCAGGTGAGATGTCTGATATCACAGAGGTGGCATCTGGCAAAAGCCTTCTTTCCTTCCTCCTCCATCATCCGACCTATGGAAAGTAAGGACACTTATGCCCTCATATCTCCATGAGGCTAAACGTCTGGTGAAGAGCAGAGCTTGGATTAATAGCAAGACTTTAAGTAGTTTTCTAACCACCAGCTGCCTACAAGAAATGTCTTCTACCTGTCCCTTGATTATCATGGAATTTGGTTGGGGGCTGTTTGTGGTTTTCCCCCACATAAATACTATGTGCTGTAGAATAAAGTGGGCAGTTATGACACACATAGCAAGGCCTATCGTGGTGTGTGTGAAAATCAGGGACATTTAATGGCAGAGAAGGCACTGGCTTTGTGACCTTGGAAGGTTAAGTTTTCTCAGTCTCATCTCTATCATTCATATAGACATGATAATGTGCTCCTGAAAACACACCACTAGGAGGAACAGATTTAAGAACCTTGTAAAATGTGCCCCCCAGCTCTACTGTGCAGCAGCCTAGTACACCGTCTCGACTAGCAGGCGAGAGCCTCCATGTTCAGCTTCACTTTGTTTCCTTTTTCATGGTGTGAATTTGGACTGTTCCACAAATACAGCTATATTCCTCTATCTTTTCCTGTACTTGTAAATTTTCTCCACAAAGGACATCGTTTCCTGCCCAATGTGATCTATGAAAAGCTTGTCCTTCAAGGTCCAGTTCCACTACTCTTTTCAGTAAGCTCTTGCAAGCACAACACTTACGCGAATATCTTTCATTTTCCTCCCTTTAACCAAAGGCTCTCTGACTTTCTCAGTCCTATCCTATTTACAAGGTCTAATATGGCTGACCCTCTTGCTAGATTCGGAGTTCTTTGAAGTTATTAATAAAGCATAATATGTGTATGAGCCACAGATATTTGTTAAATGAAAGTGAAATTTTAATAATTATTAATATGTTTTAAATGTCGAGGTGTGCACAAGAACAAGTGGAAAAAATAAAATTAACTATGATACACTATCCAAAATAGCTCTTACTGTTTGGAGTCTGGGCTCTCTCCAGTCTCTTGCATTTATATATTTATGCAATATATAACAACTAAATATAAACTTTTTACAAGAACTTTATTTTTAAAAATCATAAAAATTATATCATTACCCCCTTTTCTTTCCTCCTGCAAACTCCTCCCATGCAACTCTTTTGTTCTCTCTCAAAATCGTGGTCTCCTTTTAATTAATTGCTATAACATACATCTTATATACATGTGCTTAAATATATACTCGTACATACATAAATACAACCTACTCGGTTCATATAATGTTTCTCATATGTAGATGCCCTTAGGGCTGAACAATTGGTATTGAATAAGCACTTGGACAGATCTGCACTGAAGGACACCATTTCTCCCTCTCCATCATTCCCAAGTTGTTTAGAGCGCTGTTTCTAAACCCGTGGGACTGTTGAGCCCCATGAGTGTTCCCCTTCCATGTCAGCAGGTCCATTGCTGTCATCCTTGTTCAGATCTTGCTTAGGCGGCCATACTGATCAGACTTTGTAGGTGTAGATTCTCTGACATTTCAAGGAGACACAATCTCATGACCAATTTCTGTCCCATTGGCTCTTATCATCTTTCTTCCCCCTCTTCTGCAAAGATCCCTGAGCCTTAGAGGTGACAACTGTGTTGTAAGTCTGTCAGTTGGGACTGAGCAGTCCATATCCTCTTGTTATCTGCATTTTGATGTGTTCTGGTTTTCTGAAATGGTCCATGTCTGTTGTGTGTATAAGAATAAATACATATAGCATAACTAGGCATTACACTGTAGATTCTCTTCCAGAATCTATGACTTCACTATCCCTGGGTAGCAAGCTGGGTTTCCTGTACCAGGCATAGTTCTATCATGTCAAGAGGGCCTTTAGTCCATTCAGAGAGCTGTTGGTTACCACCAAGCTATTGCATCCTTAGTTTTATCCTGCCCTGCTGGTCAGTCAGTGTTGGTGGTGGTGGTGGTGGTAGTCAATGCCCTAACACCAGGCATGAGAATTGTTTTGAGTTGTTGGTCAGGGTTGTCCAAGAGACTCCCCCAAATACTGTAGGCTATTTCTGTTCCACCCAGAAGTGGTAGGTAAGTCCTATTGCTGAAGACACCATGCTCTTCTGACACAGGACCCAAGGAACCCAAGCTGGATCTGAGATGAAAAACTCCTTCCTGAGGGCTAGCTTTCATGGTACCAGAAGGTGCCATGAAAACTTCTAAAGAAAAGAAGCAAGCAACTGCCCTACTAGCTATGAACACATGCTTTTATATTTTAATAAGTTTTGCTACATAATTCCATGTGATGAGGGGTGTGTATGGTGATTTTTAACAGTTCCCTGCCACACTGAATCAATGCACACTAGCAAATTCTGAAAGTTACATCCGTATCACAGATAGTTCTCAAACAGCTCTCTGGTGTGCTCTTTGTGAGTCCTATCTGTTCACTCCTACCAGATACCAGTACTGTGGCACCATTACATCTGAATACAGGCACCAAGTCTATTTCTCCAATGACATGGTTCATTCAGTATATCTGTGACCTTCTCCTCATTTAACATTTCTTGTGAGACATGTGCCCACCCCTCCTCTGCTCCTAGGCCTTCCCAGAATTGCTGTGCTAAGCTGTGCTTTCCCTCTGAATGGACCTAGATCAAGCACAGGAACTTCTTTACTCATTTTACAAGTAATTCTTTACTTGTCCTTAAAAGCAACTCAGATTATTAAAGCCATCTGAAATAAGATGCTTTATTAAATTAATACATGTCTCTTTCAGGATGAATGGCTATATTAATCTAACACACAGGAAAAAAAGAAGATATTAAAATCAAAGTCCCCTGGGGGACAAATGAGATGCATGAGGACCAAAGACAAGATAGAATTCAGGCCTCAGGCTAAATCACCCCTAGGAAGGTCATCTTCTCAAATTATTAGAATGTTTGATACCTGTACTATACACAGCTTCTTAAAGATACTTCCTTATGTTGATGGTAACACACATCTATATATGGTTTTATTGTAATATATACATATATATAATTACATGCTTTGTTTCAACTAAGCTCCATGATGTAGAACAGGCAATGCCTGAAATACGTTTTCTCACAGGTTCTTGTGCATGGTATCACAAAATATAGGGGAGTAGCTGAGAGATTAGAATCCCTTGTTATAGTAGAAACATTTTTGACTCTAAAATGTTATACGTACCATCTTGAAAACATAGGCTATAAATGGATTTTCTCAGTTGTGATTGCCACAACAATTCCTATTGCAGTTTTTGATACAAAGACTATCTAAGTAGCTGCAACCTAATTGCTTCTGTCATATTTTTTGCTTTTCTACTATTTGATGGTCCTGAGAATATGAATGTTAACCCTTCTGTGAAGTCTCCCTCCAGTACACAAATGGAATAGCACCAGTGTGGTTCTGGTCCTACCTCAGAAAATGTTGTTCAAGATGTTCTCTTTGCAAACAGTGAGGGTGAGTCTGAACTTAAACTCTTGGTATGTATCCCCAGTATTAGGTTGACAGTCTGTTTATTCCTTCTGCCCACTGTGCACAAAGCTCTTTGATGTATACTGTGAAGAATGTGAATATGTACGAGCAACCATATACATGGTCTGTTTGCATAGAAGCATACAAATAAGTGCCGTGGGTGTTCCAGACAGAAAGGATTTAAAACAGAGAGAAAGAGGTCCCTGTAACATCAGTTCAGAAAAAAACGTAGGAAAACATTGATTTTTTTCTGTTAATGTTTGTAAGATAGTTCTTGAAAATATATTAAATAGCAATAATAAACAAGACATTTTTATATATGAAAGCACAAGAACAAAGATATATTACCACAGCTAACTCCAGATTAATACATGGAATGGTGACCTGATGAAGAAACCATGAAGACCAAGAGAAATCCTGTGGCCCACAGCAGACCATCAATACCATAAGACCTTACTAGAGAGTTCTGAAAATAATTAGAAATAGGCTTATTGAAATTTTTCATAGGATCAACATTCCAATGTGAGCTAATATTTTAATCTCTGAGGTCATTTTCCAGTTCTGTTCCCAAATTGACCAACCTTGTTTCGGGACAAAGACTAATGATATGATGAAGCAGAATCCTAGTAGCTGTCATAGAAACAGACTGATAAAATTAGATTGTAGAGAGCCTAGAACTCGGAACCTTAATAACATAATCTTCTCAAAAGAAACCTGGAGTTTGGGGCTACAGAGTTCTACAAGAAGATGAATACCTAAACCAAAAACTTCTAGAAAGCAGAGGAATGAAAACTACAGTGTCAAGATGTTTAAGCCTTTTGAGTGAGCACTACTGTGGGACAATGATCGTGTACCCTGATGCTGTAAAGATTTGTCCATTGTATTGCTTTAATAAAATGCTGATTGACCAGTATCCAGGCAAGAAGTGTAGGCGGGCAACTAGAACAGGAGAATTCTGGGAAGAGGAAAGATTCAGTCTGCAGTTGTCACAGAGAAAGTCAGACACGGAGGAAGCAAGATGAGAATGCTTCATTGATAAAGAAAAAAAAAAGGTATCAAGCCACATGGCTAACACAGACAACAATTATGGGTTAATTCAGGATGTAAGAGTTAATAAGAAGCCTGAGCTAAGAGGCCAACCAGTTTATGATTAATGTAGACCTCTGTGTGTTTCCTTGGGACTGAATGGCTGTGGGACTAGGTGGGACAGAAACCTCTGTCAACAGAGCTCAGTCACTCACTGTCTCAAGACATGTAAATTTGGGGTTGGAGATACTTACTGCTCAATGGTCAAGCACCTGTTTGTCAATTATGACGTTTTGCATTCAAGCCTAAGTACCACCAAACCAAGCAAGCCCACAAAGGCATGCGTATTTTAAAGCTATGTGAGATAAAATATTGAGTTAATCATTTCTGAAGAGAAAAATCTGAAGTTCTTGCAAATTTGAGAGCTGAGGAGATGAGGATCAAACTCAGTAGAAACCCTAAGGACTTGCTCTCAGGAAAGGTTCAATCTAAACACAGGCTGAGTAGACCTACCAGACCCAGTCCTTGAATGACTTCCAACTAAGATGCTTGCTTTCTATTCGACCTTCATAATAGAAAGTCAAATCACAAAACCCCAAAGCATTTCATGAAACCAACTTGCATTATAGATTAGAAAAATTAATTTCATGATTTAAAGTCAACGGAGTAAGTCAGGAAATGGAAAGAGACTCATTCCTGATGTGGACTTTGAAGTAAAGAAATAGATAAATGTAATAGATACATTATTAAAATGCAGAGGTGAACAAAATAAAATAAAAGAAAGTACAATTGTGTTGTAGCATTAGCGTCTAGTTTAATAGCATCAGTATTCTACAGCTACAAATGTAACATCTTAAATGGTCAGTATGAGACCACAAAGGTCACTTTCCTTGTCGCTGCAGGGAAATACCTCACAAAAACAAGCTTGCAGTTTGAGAGTATGAGAGTCATGAAGGAGGTTTAGGTCTCTGGTCCCACGGCATCCACAGTCGGGGACAGAACAATCAGTGCTGGTGCTTAGCTTGTCCTCTCGTTGTTCCCCAGTCTGGACCTCAGCTCATCGAATGGCACCATCCACATCCAGGGTGAGAATTCCCTCCTGGAGGAATCTGATCTAGAAACAGCTCACAGGTATGCCCAAGGATATGCCTCCTATGTGAATCTACACCATGTCAAGTTGACAACCAAGATTAACAACCATCAACAACACGAACAACAAATCAGACCTGGCAGAGAAGCCTGACGGGACAAGCTGGAAGAGAGAGTAATAGAGAAGACGGAAACTGAGGTGCAGAGAAAACAAATGTGCGTTAAAGTGAAGGAGAGTTGTGAGATCTGGCCAAAGGGCTTCATTCCACTCTGAAAGAGAAGAGAGGCAACAGGGAAGGAGTATCCCACTCCTGGCCCAAGTGAAAAGGCTGAGATCAGATAATACAGAGGCACTCTCAGAATGGCGAGATTTTACCAAGCTAACCAAGATCAAGGCAGGTTTGAGACATTTGAAGCAGGATAAAGACAATGCCACATAGCACTGTCCTAAATGGCAATGTGTTAAGAGTAGCTAAATTCCCCCCAAAGAGAAGAAATGAGGCTTAAAAATAGAAAGAGGGAAAAAACATCACAGTATTGTCAAAGGAGAGGTAATGTGGCTTTCAGCTTAGTTCTTGAAAGAAATAAAAACTAGACACACCAGGATCATACCGTGAAAGTGTGGAAGAAAAGAGAGGCCATCCTGGAACTGTACGTCTGGTGAGAATCTATTCCTATAGCTAAAACAAAAAGGACAGAGAAACAAAAGCTAAGGGGCTTTGTTAGCCAGTGGTCTACACTCAAAGAAATCGCAAAGGGAGAACTTCAGAGAAACCAAAATGATCCCATGAGGAACATAACACCAGGGAATGAAGAACAAAGGAAGAAATGCTGCATGTGCGACCAAAAATGAGTTTGGGACAGATAATTGTGAGTTTTTGTAATACTTAAAACACATCAACAACTAAAATATATGAGTCATCCAAAAGGCTAGAAAGAGTAATAAACGGTGGATAAATTTCTAGAAATAAACTACTGGTGTGCCATGTACCAAGAAATAGTAGAGAGGCTAAATTAATCAAAGATGTACATTGTAATTTCTAGGTTAATCATTAATAAAATAATAACATGAAGAATTAATAAATTAATAATGAAAATAGAAAATTCCAGTTAGTTAATTACTCAAGATAAAAGAAACAAATACCTTAAATAGGAAACAAGTGTCAAGATGGAGGTGTACACATAAACACAATGTTAATCTCATTAAAGACAAATGGATTAAATTTTCCAAGTGAAAACTATTTGATGCTCACAGGAGACAGATAGTAACATGTCAGTGACAGCTGATGTAGTCATACCGTCCGTCATTACATGAAGTCAAGACAGAGTTCGTCAAGATAAGTGTGAATCTGTCCTCCATTGATAGCCTCTGGATTTACTTTTAAAATATATTATGACCCTCATAGGAATCTAACATGATATTTAAGCATTGCTAGATGCTGTTCTACTTATTATACATTACTTGTAGTTAACCAATGCCTTAAAAAACTATTTTAGATAAAACTTATCTGATTATGAGGCTTGACAAACTGCTCAGTAGTTAAAGGCACACACTGCTCTTTCACAGGACCCATGTCATGTGGTTTGCAACTGCCAGTTATTCTAGCTCCAAAGAGTCCAACACCTTCTTCTGACCTCCATCAGCACCTGTGCTGACATCCAAATGCCCACACAGAGGCACACACATGCATAGAAGTAAAATAAAATAAATATTTCTAAAATAAAGTATTGATCAGAAAGCAAAAAGGAAAGAAAAATAAACACAGGAGTCTGTATGTATACATATATATGCAAATGTAGTATATATGTATATATATATATATATCACATATGTATGTATACATACCACAGAATTTCTATCATATTCTTAACCCATTAGGCCATTTTCATGGTACTTTTTATTTTTTTAATATTTATTTATTTATTATGCACATAATATTCTGTCTGTGTGTATGCCTGCAGGCCAGAAGAGGGCATCAGACCCCATT